>PVKM010007163.1:0-35211 GCA_004027735.1 Carollia perspicillata | reverse complement strand
AAGGGATGGAGGGGGTTTAGGAGCCCAAACCAGAAAATCTGGTTACTTATGGGCTAAGATCAATAAAAAAATAATCTAGGTAATAGTAAAAACAATAGCAAAGTGAGTCAACATCCCCAGGAAACAGCACACACTTAGTCACAGAATTAGAAAAGTGGATGGTGAGTTCACAGTCAAAGGTAGGAAGGAGACAACAGGACAGGAAGAAGGGTTAGACAATGGGGAGGGAAAGTAAAGAATAATTTTTATTTTTTACCAATAATCCACAGAAGCCTCCTTTTTCTACCACCTATATCCCAAAACTCTTGATAAAGACACTTCTGATTAAAAAAAAATATATGTTGTTGTTAAGCATGTTACATTAATAGCATCATTATTCCACTTCAGGCTGGGTTCAGGCTTGTCTAGAAATGGTTAATGCAATCTGTTAAAAAATATCACCGTAGGATGATGAGATAGGCATAAACAAAGCCCAGCAGAGTCCCCTCAAATCCCGTGCTTAGTTTAAGGAAATGCTTCCTCCCGCCTTGGATTCTTAGTTCCCATGTCTGCAGGCACAGCCCACCCTCTGCACCAGCCTGTCCCCTGCTCTTCTAGAAAGTGACAGGTAGGTCAGGCACAGCCAAGATTTCTCCTGAATTTTGATCTCTGATCTTCCCCTGAAGACTAGGCCTCTGCAGATCCCGAACTTTATCTTTCCCATCTTCGGCTAAGGAAGAAGCCTGACCTTGGCATTGGCAGTAAGAGCTCAGATTCCCATACCTCTCTGTCTACATCCTCTTCTCACACCAGCAGGATTCCCAGACCTTTGCTTTTTCTTGAACTCCCCTAAATCCTGTGGCTCTTAACGCCGAGCACACCAGTTCTTGAAGCAGTTTCTGCCCAGTGTTTCCTGCTCCTGGACCTCACCTAAGTCATTTGACCCTATTTAAAGAAGTTAAATGATCCACAGATTGGTAGAGGCAAAATCCAAAGCCAAGATTGCTGGTATAGCATCAGGAACAGGTTAACACTAAGTTGGTAAATATACACTTGAGAAAATTAAAATTGTCCTGCAAATGAAAGAATTTATAAAACTTACAAAATATAGTGTAAAAGTTCAGAAAATTTATAGGTCTTAAAAACTCAGCTCAGGATATCACCCCAATGACCAAGCAGTCAGGTGTAATTATTGAAAAATCCATACGGTGCCTTCTAAAAAGCACTCCTTTGGGAGCTGGTAGGAGCTAAGACAGTATTGCTCCAACTGTGTTCTGGAAAACTAATATTCCTGGGATGGGATTACTGTGCCTCGGGAAAATAGTTCCATGATCAGGTTAGCTTAGGATGCCTCCTCCATATCCCCCCTTGGTGTTCCCACTGCAGTGAAGCATATTTCAGGTTCTAAGAAATTCTATAGCAAAGAAGCCCATTAAATCTGATTTAACCTAGTCCTTTCTAGACTTATTTGGCTCTGCTCTTTTTCAAGAGAATACCTATTTGTTCTGAGAACAATTTGGGAAATTCTGAACCAGATTTAATTTATACGTTTTATTTAACTCCTGATTTTTAAAAATGTAATTACTAGCTAGAGTGAAGCTGAATGAAACATCAGTAGAAATTCTCTGACATATACCCTACATTAAAATGCATCCTCATTCAGTGCATCTTTAAAAACTTCTAGGACTTAACAAAAGGCTAGGAGGTTAGTCACATCACTTCAAAAAGGCTTCCTTTGAAAGCAGTCAGTCACAGCTTCAGAAGACTGGATTTCAGAGTGGGAACAAAAATTCCTCAAGAATATGTGTCCAAAAGCACATCTTTCTGGGGAGCCAGAACATCACAGGACCATAACGTCCAAGTGCTGGGAAAGTCCCTAGACATTGGCCAATCCATGCCCTCATCTCATAACCAGCAAGCGGCCTCAGGAGGGTAGGCACCGCCAAAACCGCAAGCGACGCAGTGGTGGAGCTGGGATTAGAACCCAGATCTTTTGGTGCCTCTTCCAGGAAACTTTTCCTTTCCTGGAACTATCTGATTTTCTCAGAAAGCAAGAGCTCAGTCCTTTTCATCCTTAAAACCACAGTGGAAAAGATGAGAAGGAAATATGCCAAAATGCTAACACTGATTAGTCTCAGTTCTATTTTTCTGCATTGACCAAAATATCTACAGGGCATATATTGCTTTTATGCCAGAAAAAAAATCTATTCCAAAAAATGGGGGGGGGGCGGGTGGGGTAGGAAGCAGAAGGTGAAGTACATACCCCAGAAGACATCATCTATGTGGCTCCCGGTTGTTGAACAAAAGCAGCAGAACTAATGAAATGCCATGGCTTTCCCCTGTGCCAGGAGGGGAGGCACTAGACTGTGAGCACGGATGACTCACTGAGGCAGCATGGAGACCTCCCTGCTGGCTGCTAGTGGGGCGTCAGCGCTCCGATAAGCTCCGTGCTGCTGTGGCTGCACCCACAGACTGACGAGGAGCAGAGCCCTGTTTCATTGCTTTAGCTGATTCCTCTTACGGCATGTGCCTCAGGATTGGCTTTGAAAGGCTCCTTTATTTCTAGCCTCAACCTAACTGAATACACACGTTTAATTGGAAAATGATTTTTTACTTTGCCTTTCTACGTACTAGCCTCCCGCCTAGCAAAAACTCCTCGTTAGCCTAACTGTGTCTGGAAATAATACTTTTAGAGATTTTCACTCCTGTCTTGGACTTTAAACAAGTTGTAAATTGTTTATGTACACAGGTGTGTGTGTGCGTGTGCGCACATCTTAATCCATTGTGGCTGGTATAACAAAACTGGGTGGCTTATAAACAACAGAAATTTGTTTCCCACAATTTCTGGAGGCTGAGAAGTCCAAAGTCATGACTCTGGAAGACTTTGTGTCTGCTGAGGCCCTGCTTCCTGACAGATGTCTTTTTGCTATGACCTCACCTGGTGGAAGGGGCAAGGGAGCTGTCAGGAGTTTCTTTCATAAGGGCACTAATCCCACTCAAGAGGGCTTCACCTTCATGACCTAAGCACCTCCCAAAGGCTTCACCCCCTAATACCATCACATTGGGGATTAGGTTTCAAAGTATAAATTTTGGAGGGAAACAAACATTTAGTCTATTGCAGCATGCATATGTGACAGAGCCAACTGTTTATTTGAATCTGACTCATACCCTTAAATTCTAAAGGAAATAATTTGATGATGTTTTCATTCAATCAGTGTGTGTTCAGTCACTTCTGGAATGCACTGAAGTTTTCAAAAACCGGTGTGTCCACTGTTATCTGAAAATACGGAATCTTCAGACTATTATCTTTCCTCTTAAAAGCAGTGGCTAATGGATATGTCTTCACTATATCCATTATTTCCTTCAATACTTTATTTTTTACTTTCTTCCCACTGACATCAACAACTCTTTCATTGATGTCTTTCCATTTCTAGGCTGCTATTGCTCTCTTTTTCTAACATTACCCTAACCTGCCCTCCCTCCCATCATCCCAGAGTGTGTCAGGTCCTACCCTTCCCTGTACAACGCCAGTACTTCCTCTGTGGCTTTCAGTCCAGCCCATATCATTTCATCGCCCCATGGGCCCTGATCCATCCATTACCTCTCTTGACCACTGTATCTTTAATTGTCCCCCATTTTACCCACTTTTTCCTCTTTGTTTATAAGTTTGTTCAGTTCTTCCCCATCTTAAAGAAAATAACTCCCCCTTGACCATATGTGATCTTCTAGTTCTCAGTTTCCTTAGATGATTAGATTATACTCATTTTCTCAGCTCTCATTCACTTGTCCCAGGAGCAACCTGATTTCTATCTGTCCAGACACTGAGAGGGTTTCAGCTAGGGTCCCTAATGAGGAAGCATAGTCTTCTCTTTTCGTGGTACTGGACATCTGTCTTGCCTTTTGACCCTGATGATTGCTCATGCCTTGAGACACTCTCTAGTCACTTGCCTACCAAGACTCCATCCATGGTCAGTCTATTCTCCTCTGACTTTCCTTCCTAGTTTCTTTTGCAGGCTCTTCTTTCTCTACATGTTCCTTAAACATTGGAGTTCCCAACATTTCACCTTCCAGAGTTTCATTCCAGATACACTTCCCTTTTAACTCTAGTACAAGCGTCCAACCTTTTGGCGTCTCTGGGCCACACTAGAAGAAGAAGGGTTGTCTTCGGCCACACATTAAATACATTGTGACATGTAAACACACAAAAAAAATCTCATAATATTTTAAGTAAATTTGCAATTTTGTGTTGGGCCACATTCATAGCCATCCTGGGCCACATGCAGCGTGCAGGTTGGACTCCCCTGCACAGTAATTCCCTGGGTGATTTAATACACTTTCATAGTCCAAAACAACTCCCACTTGTGCTAATGGCCCTTAAAACCACTCCCTCTGTCAAAAGACTCCCTAGACTCATATTTCAAGAGCCTGCTAGGCATCCTCATCTAGCCGTCCACCAACATTTCAAATTCAATATGCTCCAAATCAAACTCATTATCTCCCTAACCTCCCAAGTGTACAGGTTCTTCTACTTCTCCCATGTTAGCTGGTGAACCATCACTACAGTGACTCATTATTCATATTTGCCTTGGACTGAGGGGCTTCTCTGTATGTGGGACTCTTGATCTTAACAGGAGAGTGCCAGGCAATCAGGGAGAATCACCCTAACCACCATCACTCATCATTGGGTCTAGAACCTGGGAGTCATCTTTGACTGTCTCCTTCATCCCCTCCTTTCAGTGTCCTTGTCCTTCTACTTAATTTCCTAAATAGTTATCAAGTTCCTGTTCTCCTCTTCACCCCTAGCTCACACCCTTCCCATCTCTTGCTGGTTTTACCATCCTCACTCCCTGAGGATTCTCCCTGATGCCAATCTTCTTCTCCTTTAAAGGGTACTTACTTATCATCTTAACATCTCCACCTACATCACTCCCGGACCCTGGAGGAAGCTGTCCCCCCAGGGGCAGATCCCTTGTGTCTGCCCATCTCTGTGCTCAAAGAGATGTTTGGGGGAGTTTTAGATCGAGTTTCAGTTGAGGGAGCTGCCAGACACTGTCCAAAACAAGTGGGTGATTGCTTTCCCTCGAAATGAATAAATGGTTACTGACCACTTGGTGGTCCTAGAACATTTAGGGTGAGCAAAAAGGCCACCCTGGCCAATCAGTTCCGCTCTGATTTTCTGTTGTTCTAGATTTCTATCTAAAATCAAAATCATTATATTGCAATTCCTAGCCGAGTTACTGAAACTCAAAGAACTTTATCTCAAATTTTCTTCCATATCTTTCCCCTAGGGAGGTAGAAGAGAAGGTAATGATATTATCATCTTCAAACTAGCACTTTCACCATTGTTTTCTCATTTAATTCTTATCTCACCTCTGGGGCAATAAGTCACAGAGTTTTGGCATGAGAGATTCAATTTATAAGTACATTGAGTTTTCACCACAGGTATGACTGTTTCACACAAAACAGAAAACAATCACACGAACAAAGACATCTGAAGAGCTTTTTTAAATCTTAACTGTTAACAGCTTTCTAAATTTTAATGGTTCATAAAAAGTTTATTTTTCCCACAGGCCCAGGTGGAAATCGCAGCCATCAGGAATAGCTGAAATCTCCAGCTGATATAAAGCAGGTTTCCAGGCAGAGGAAATCAGAATCTGACCTAGTGATGCTGCCATCTCTGCCTCCGTGCTGACCTGAGAGGTGGCGGCTCCCGTGGAACCCTGGGAATCACCCGGTGGTGTGTTTCTCTCCTACTTTGGATTCAGTGAATGGGCCTGACTTCCGGGCTTCAAGAGTCATCCTACAATGTCCACCTGGCAGACACCTCTGCTACATGCTTGTTAATACATGTTTCTTATTAACAATAATCAACTTGATTCAACTTAATCTAATTATGATAATTTGCTGACATTCTTTGGCACCACTTTGCAGGCCCCTGAGCCTGCCCCCATGAGGCTCTCAGAGCAGGGACTACACAGGTGCCTCGTTCAGATGGCCTGCTCCAGCCAGTGGGCCAGCTCTTGCTTGGTGGCTTTGGAAGGTTCTATAGCAGCACTGACAAACAGGAGAAGATGCAGTTTAGCCTGATAATCACAAAAGCTGTGAGGGGGAAAAGTCACTGCGCTCTGGGATTCCTTTTTCATTGGGTAGAATGACACAAACAGCAGCAGACATCACATGCCCTTTTGTAGAACCGCCCTGAAGACTGATGTTCATGTTTTTCCCCAAGAACCTCCCACTGAAGCATGGCCAAATGCCAGCCACTGCCACAGGGAGGGACTCACCCTTCCCAACGTCCCTCCCGCCTTGCCAAAACACTCTGGGAAACTCCCTCTGAAGTCATGCATATTTTTTCTGGACTGTGACCCTGCGTGTGCCTGACTGTGGCCACCAGCAGCTGAGTACAGCATCTGAGGGGCAGACATCTGCTCCACAAAGATGGCAGGGCCAAATCTTCATTTTAATGAGACTTAAAAGATAAACTGCTATGATTAACAGCAGCAGCCAGTATTTCTATGGGTGGACTGTAGACATTGTTTGCCTGCCCTTGGCCCATTTACCTGGTACCTGGGATAAGATACTATGACTAGTCCAAACAAGCCTTCTGAGACTGCCTGAACTCCTTTTTCTCGATGGTAACCTTCCTTCGTGTATTCCTAAGTGAGAGAGAATGTCGAGATCAGACCTACATTAAATTGGGTGAGGTAACCCAATTCAAAAGTGGCTTTTCCCTCAGTTTCTAACTTGGCATTATGTCCCATTTCCTGCCCCCAATTTTATTGCACAAACAGGGTGATTTGGGGGCGTTTTGTTTTAAAAAGAGAACCCGGTTTGGCCATGGTTGGTAGGCAAGCCTGCCACATGTTCCTGCCTGGCTGAACCTGCCCTAGAACTGCAGACATAACAGCACAGTCCAACCAGTTTTACATGTCACTATCACAGCAGAGAGCCTCACAGTCCCACTTCCTTTGTCAGCGTGTACTGATGCCTTGGATTGAACGGGAAGATCAGGCCAACAATGTCCCCTGAGACCTGCCCATGGATTCATTTCAGCAAACACTTACTGCTCACTGGCTATGTCTGAGGCACTATATTAAGATGAAACATATGTAGTCCCTTCGAGGGACTCAAGGAGTTTGCAGATTTTATGCGTGGAAGTAGACACATATATAACTAAGTTTAGATTAGTGAAGTCGAATATGGAGATAAATATGCCAAATGCAACTCAGAGATATAAAGCAATGGAACTGCTTTTTAAATGGTTACAGACATATGGAGAATAAAGTAAAAATGCTCACCATATATCCACTGGAAATCTAGGAGATAATGGAGGGAATGATGAAAGAACAATATTCAAAGAGATAATAGCTAAAGATTTCCCAAACACCAGGAATGCCAAAAAATCACAAATAGAATAAATTTTAAAAATCTGTAAATAATCCCATCACTAATAAAACTATGAACACCAAAATGGAGACAATCTTAAAAGCATCTAGAGAGGAAACACAAAGGGTCAGCAATTCAAATGATGCTAGCTTCTCCATACAACATTAGAAGCCAGAAAATATAGAGGAATAATATCCTCAAGGATTAGTCAACCTAGCGTCCTATGCATTTCAAGCAATAATAAAACAATTCAGGCTGAGATAAGATTGTAATGGAATCATAAATAAGGTTCTCTGAGAAAGCTAAGGAAGGAACAACTAATTCTGCATGTTGGTAGTGTTGAGGAGTGGGGAATGGAACAAGTGAAGAATTAACTAGATGTGCGTCCTGACAGATGAGTGGGATTTACACAGCTGGGGTGTGGGAGGGCAGCACTGCAGCCAGCCATAGGACCTACTGTTCAAATGAGGAAAAAGCTCTACCTCCTGGTCCATGCAGCTCTACCCACGGTACCCAGAGTGTATGCTGTAAGCAGACACCAGCCCTCCCTTGATTGTTTATTCTGGTGCCTTTACACAGGGAACATAATCTGTATAGCGGTGTCTTGCTTCCCTCAGGAGAGGTGCTCCAGACAGAGAAGTCTGAGCAAGAACCTGGAAGTATCCATGGGAGTTCTGGTATGTTCAGGCAATCAGAAACAATGGAAAGTCTCTAGGTTTGCATCCAGTCAGTATGCCTTCTCCCTGGTGCTCAAGCTTGTGCACAGGACTATGTGGAAAACATTCATTTCTGTGGTCAGGAGAGGCAGCAAAATGAGAAAGCTAATTAGGAGCTCCAAGGACATCAGAGGCCTATTAGAATACTGAAACTAAAGAGGTCAACCACAGTTACACAAGTCCCCCTGCTCCTCTCCATGCTCTGGTGTGGCCTTGCCGTTGCTCCCTAAAGCCCCTGTGAGCCTCTGTCATTTGTACTTCTCTACTCCACACCACGGGGAAAACAAGTTAGAAGCTTCAAAGGACTCCCTCTCACCCTCCTTGTAAGTTCTGGATCTCTGACCCCATTTCCCAACTCATATGAGGACAGAGCATTCTAAAATAATGGAAGAACCAACAGCCCTTTTCAGTACTTTCTCACAGCTGGTGTGGAATTTCCTGTACAACATCGGTGACCAGCGCCCGCTCTCCATCTGCCCAAACTCTCCCAGGAACCACAGGCTCAGGGCTTATTCCCCACCATGGCCCTTCTCTCTGAGATGTCAGCTACCTTTCTTCCCTATATCTGTCTTCTCCACGCACAGAGCCTCAGCTCTTTCCTTAACGTAATGCTCCATAATCATCTTCCTGGCGTCGGGATTTGGCATAGTGCCTGCACTCGACCCAGTCACTGGTCTAATCTCCCTGCATCGGAATCCCCTTCACTAACACCTTCACTCAAGGGTGAGGAACCTTGTGTGCCGATCTCTGACAATCCCCACAGGGTCTGGGGTACTAGTGAATATATGGTAGATACATGTTCAGTTATTTCTGAAAGAATAAGTAACGTTCTAACCATATTGCATGGCTTCCAGACCATCCATCTCATTTTTCTTCAGATGTGCTGCAGACACAGAAAAACAGGAAACCCAGACCCCAATACAGGCAGCCCCGACCTTCACATATACGTGCGTACCCAGGGAGAAGCACCGTCCCACTCTGCAGCCATAGCAGCTCCATTCTCGGCTTCCTCCCACTCTCCCTTTGGACACCAGCAGCCTCCTACCAACCTTCAAGCCTGTCTCTACTTTCTTCTCACGTGTAGGTGGCTCTTCCCAAAGATGGAAAACGAAAGGCAAGAGCACCAGTAAAACTGTCCCAGTCCCTCCTATGGTATCTTCCTCTGCTACTGATCCAACTCAGATCTCTGCTGCTACGCAGATCCTGTTCTTTCCCAGAAAATGCAGACTTCTCAAGAAAGCTGACTGTCCCAGCCCAGTGCTAGGCACACGACTGATTCCTGTGAAACAGCGTGCAAGGCAAGAATGAGGTCTGCAGCCAGTCACCTGAGTTTGAGTCTCAGCTCCACCACTTTTCAGCTCCAGTGGGTAAGCGGCAAACCTCCGGCTGCTTTTGCCCCTCGTCTAAATGGAGGGTAGTGCTGTTACCCACCAGGCTGGTATGAGGATTAAATGAAACAATACAATAAAAATACCCGTCGTGGAGTAAATGTAGGAATTGTTCACTATCATAATAATCATTATCTATTGAGTTAATGATGGGTGAATGCAAAAATCACAGCATTGGACAATCCTTTGCTAGGTGCACACCTTTTCGTATCACTGCAAAGCATTTACAGAACCTTCTCTCTCTGTAAGCTGCTGAGGCTACAAAGATGAAAAGCACCTGAGATGACGTTTTGGGAAAATACTCTTTTCTAGCCTGTTCCCTATTATGTTTGATGTTGTAAGGTGTCTCTAATAAGGTGTTAGTTAGGATGTAAGTCCCTTAATCCTTCTGGGTCTCAGTTTCCTCCACTTTAAAGCCAGATGGTCTGGCTGGTTGATCTTTAAGGCTCCTATTAGCTCTAACAATGTATGATTTTATAATCATGGGGATTTCGTTGTCTGTAAAAACTCTCACTTCTGTTGTCAGCAGCTTCTTTCCCCCACTCTCCATCTCAGAGACCAGGAAAGCCCACGGGGACTCCTTTCTGAGATCACAAAACAGGGAGAGCCCAGACCCTTCGACCCAGACCCAATAACCGCCTTTGATGATAACAGGGCAGGGGGAAGCTGGCACAGGACTCTCCAGCAGGCTGGTGGCCACGAGGTCTCTCTATCGTGGGCTGGGGCACCCACTGCAGCCACACACAAACCTGGCTGGCTGTGAGGAGACACAGACCAGGGCAGGTGCTTCCCGGCTGAGATTAGAGGAAGGAACTGCTCCGTCTCCTGCTGTCCGACACAGCAGTCCCGCTTCTCCCAGCAGGGAGCAAAGCTCTGCCGAGATTCACTGAGGCTTTGATCATCAAGTGGATGACCACAGACTCTCACTTTCTTCCTGGGTCCATTAAACAAATAGAAGAATAAATGGTCAATCACAGTCGAACCATCTCTAGGTTCCTAAGGGGTCCTTAATGATCATTACATTATCGCTGAAGTTTTCAAGCACAGTGCATTAGGAAGGGGTAAAAAAAAATACTGAAAAGAAACATCTCCGAGGAGATTGCTTCGTCTCAGGCCCAGCGGAAATGGGCCAGGATGAGGGTTCCCTAGAAACCAACATTGACAACCAAGAGAGCAAGCACGCAGATGTCCCCACACCCCAGCAGTTGCACAGGATTGCTGGTTAGGAAAATTTAGAAAACCATTTAGAAATCTGGAGAACAAAACCGCAAGGCAGAATAGGACTGTGACTCCCTGCCAGGGCCAAGAAAAAGCTGGCTTGTCCTCACCTGTGCCCTTGCCACCACAGCAGAGCAGGCCTTTGGAGGGCTTAACAAAGGTGGACTGTGAGTCCCAACTTCCTTGCTCTCTTCCATTTTTCATCAGCCCCACGAGCATAGGCTGGCACTTTACAAAGTGACCACATATATTGCTAAAACTGAATTGAGACACATTGTCCTGGGAAAACAGGAGAGGAAAACTAAATTGAAGCATAATCCCAATGTCTTATGATGGCAACTCTGTGTGAACAACCCTTGGTGCATCAACGTGGAAGTCCACGTCTCCCCTTCCCGGGCCCATGCAGTCTTGGAGAGAACCCTCAAAAGGGCCAGATGACCACAAAATTCTCATTAAGTTTCTTGATGGTAGAGCCAGCACTGACTGGGAAAAATGCTCTGTCAAATAAAAACTCGCAACTTAAAAAACTGACCTATAGCTTCACGGGGATAAAGCACTTCCCACCCCCTCCATCCCCAACAGTCGCCACAAAACTTTCTCCATGAAAGCAGTCATCTTTGCTACTTCTCTGCTAGTGGGTGATAACAACAAGCCAGGCCCTAGCATTCCTGGTGGATGCTGAGGAAACATTTACCTGTTTATTTTGTAAGGAGGACATTGCTTCAAAGGGACTTGGGGAGACAGATCTTGAAAGATGGGGAAGGTGGCTGTAGCCAGGCAGGCTTTCGGAGAGAAGAGTGTGGCATGAAGCCCATATGGGAAAACCAATTACTGATCTTGGAAGTCGTTTGGAACTTCAGCCTGACTGGGTCCAAAAGGACTACCTACACAGTGCAAGCTGGTGGAGCCGTGGCCCTTGGTTTCACAAAGCACAGTGTGTTTTTCATTCATATGTATTTAGAGGCAAGAGTCTGCATCGTTTTTGGCAGCCACGAACCTTGCCATATGCTGAGAGAGAGTGTCGGTTGAGTTCCATGCTGCCTAATCTTCTGGTGTGTCACAGCTGAATCACATCCATTTTGACACTTGGAGAATATAAATAGAAAGATTTGGGGGGAGAAAAAATAAAAAATTGGTATCTTGCTAATATGTGTTGCTTTCCTTAGCATGCCTAGCGGTGGTAAAGCAAAGTCAGAGGAAAAAGAACCTCCCTTTGCTCAAACTTTGGAGTATCTCTGATCCATTAGCTCGGAAGAGCTGGGTTGAAAGAGCAAACATGCTCTATTTCTGAAAGCTAAGTAGAGTTTGTGCCTCAGAGCAGGGATGGGGGAAAGGGAGAGAAGCTTACAGGCAAAGGGCATTGGATTGAAGTCCTATGGGACTAATCCCATCTGGTGCCTTCAGGACCTCAATAAGTCTGGGGAAGCCAGAGTCACACAGTGATTCCTGCACCAGGAATCAGAGCCCAGAACGCATCAGGGCACAAGGCCAGACGTGGTTGAATTCTTCTGTTTTGTTCTCCGTAGCTTCCTGACAAAATGATGCATTAGTTCGTTGGCTCTCTTGCTGTTCTTCTGAGGTAAAACATAAAGTTTCAATGTGTTTTATACCAAAATGATTACACTGAAGAAGCCCGACATATAGTTTCCTTGAAGGGAGATGTCCCAGGGGAGGGAGAATTGACCAGTGATGTTCAGTTACAAGCCACAGAAATTAGATGACCTGTGAGAGCCAACATTCAAATATGTCAACAAACAGTTCTTAAGCAATCACTAGATAGTATAAATCTAAAAGGCATAGTTCCTGCCCCGGGGAGCTTGTAATATTTGTTGGTGGATTGGAGGTAAGACATAAATGTTTAACAATTACAAAATAGCAAAGCCAGAGGCTCTTCAGGAGTCCAACAGAGTGAAATCAGAGATAGAAAAAACTCACAAAATCATTTAGTCTGTCATGTGCATGTCTCAAGATTAGTCTTCTTTCTGGATATCTACTCTAATTAGCCCTAATTACTAAGAGTGTTATTTCTTCAGGTATGGAAACTCTTGATAGGGCTTAGGAAAAAGAGGGGTAGTAGTGTGAGCATGTGTGTGAGAGAGAAAATGAAGGAGAGAAGGGAAAGAAAAGAAGGGAAGAGGTGGAGAAAGGAGAGGAAGAGAAGTTTAGGGAGGGACAGAAAGGACAAGAGACAGTAGAGGAAAAGAAAAAGGGATCCCTCAACTTAGGTAGTTACCCTCCAAAACCACTAAGCACTTTCTATCAATACAGAATTATTAGAGTCACTGTCATCCACAAATGCTTCTAAGTCACTAGATGTACAGGACACATTTAATGTGCTTCACAGAACAAGCTAAATTAAAATGATCCTGGCACCTGGACCTGTGGGACTCCTCAGGGGCTGTCTGTGGTAGAAGGGTTTGAGCACATGCACACAGAGGACCCCAAGCCTGCTGTGGGGCATGGGCCTTGAGGACCTTGACTTTTCAGAGTCTGAAATAGAGTATGTTTCTGTATTTACTTGAGTGGACAGAGATAAAAAAGATTAATTATGTCATTGAGTAGCGTATAGTTATCAGGCACATTTAGTGCACTGTATATTTATGGCAACTTTCTAAAGCAAATTTACATCATTACCCCACAACTAAGATTTTTTACTATGTTTTTCTGAAGTGCAATAGTTTTACTAGGAGCTCAGTGCACTTTCTTTAGCTTGATTCCATCATCAGCATAGGAAGAGAGGCAGACAATATAGCTTTAAGTGCACTGGCTTATATTTAGATAGCCATACTTTCTCCCTCTCCCTCCATCTCTCTCTCCCTCTCCCTTTCCCTCTCTCTCTCTTTCTGTGTGTGTGTGTGTGTGTTCATGCAGGTATTGTAGCACAGGAAGTAAAACTGGATGAAAACTTCCACATGAAGATCACTCCCTCCCCTAGAGCCAAATAAAAATTTTAAAGAATGAAAAACAAAAAACTAAAAATCTCTACCACCTTAGATAGAACAAGCAGACAGTCACAGATCCAAATAGGACCAAACTGAGGGAAGAAACAAGGATAGGCATAGACATCTACAGATCTCTGATGGGACAGAGTTCCCCACAAGGGCAGTGGCCCGGCAGTCTCTTGAGGGGTGTCAGGGTCTAGGAACACGAGCAGGGCCAGAAGTCTCCCTGAGTCCTGTTCCAGGCTATGGAGCAGAAGGCAAAGCCAGGCTGGTCCTGAATATATAAACACATTTGCAAGAGGCATAGGGGAGAGGAAGCCCAGTAGCAAGAGGAGCATGACTGGACGTTAGATTTGTAGCCGTGACCTCAAGCCTGCTGGTAAATGTGGTTCTAAACCAAGGATGATTTTGCCCCACCCCGCAACCTGAAGATTGGGTATGCTATGGCACCTAATGGGTAGAAGTCAAAGTTTCTGCTAAACATCTGAAATGCACAAAGCCTCCCTCACAACAGAGGACTATCCAAACCAAAATGTTCCCAGTACGAGGGCTGAGAAGCCTTGTGCTAAATCATCAGATTTGAGGCTTCTCTGGAGCCCAGTGCTTTTTCTGCTTGCCTGGAAAGGGAAATTTGGATCCCTGAAAAGAGACCTGCTTCTGGGATGTTCTCGTGACTCAGTGGGTTAGATGAGAAAGTCTTTTGAAACAACATATTTAAAGTGAAGTTGTTGCTACCCTACCTCATCCCCCACCACCATAACATAACAGTTCCTCAGTAAAGAGCTAGGAAAGTCTCCATTCAAAAGTAAGGGATAATCAGAAGACAACCAACATGCAAAAAAAAGTTGAAGGTGTTTGGTTTAGAGCATGAGGTTTAGAATTTGGAAGACCTGCTTTCAAATATTTAAAAAGTCTTCCCAGCAGGCATTTGAGAAAATACCTAGCTTTTCATCTAAGGTTTAGCCTAATGAGAAGAATCCTCATGGCATCAGCAAAAGAAACAACTTTTCTGAAAGGACAGCCACTGGATGAACCCCTGGCTGCAGTGAGGTTGGCGGAATCTGTAGTTTATCAGGTTGAGCTTCCTCCTCCAGTTCAGGGATCTGAGGGGTTTGACTCCCCTGCTTCCAAAACAGCAGAGTCAGGCAGGAGTAGGCAGCTGGTTTTACTTCTGTGTTTTTCTGCTCTGTGATTCAAGAGGGTCCCTTTCAAATGGCCCCAAAGGAATTTTCAGTAGACCTGAGTCATTGAAACGCAGTCCAAATATGTGTGGAGGCCTGGCTGAGCCCCAGCTCCACAGGCCCTCTGAGCCAAGTCAGGTGACCCAGTTATAAGCTCTCTATAGGGAAAGAAGGGGTCCCCTTTTCATGTGAGTTATCACCAAAACCCAGACCTTTGTCCTATGTTGATTCTTTACCATGACTTTTTCACCTCACTTACACAGGAGGGAAAACCACCAAGTTTTAGGGTAAGAATTAGCAAACAAAAAATTCCCATGCACAGTTTATATAATAATGATAGTTTAAAAAAAAACACATTGATTAGTTACCTACTCTAAGGCAAGTGTAGAGCCTGAGGTTGAGCCCTGGTTCTATCACTTACTTGTTCTCTGACCTTGACCAAGTTACTTAACCTTTCTGGGCCTTAGTTTCTTCATCTGGAGAATGGGACTAATTAACACCCACTCTATTGAATTATTGTGCTGCCTAAATCCAATACATGTAATATCTAGCCCAATGACTGACACATTGCATGCAGCTGATTGATGTTGGCAATGGGCTGTTGCTTTATTTTTTTATTGTGGTAAAACATACATATCATAAAATTTACCATGCTAAGCTTCTTTAGGTGTGCAATTCAGAAACATTAAGCACAATCACTTGTTGTGCAGCCATCGTCATCATCCGCGTCCAGAACTGTTTCATCTTCCCAAAGGGAAACTTTGTACCCATGCAATAGTAACTCTCCATTCCCTCCTCCCCCAGCCCCTGGAAATCACCATTCTACTTCCTGTCGCAACGAATTTGACTATTCTAGGTGTCTCATATAAGTGAAATCATACAGTATTTGTTCTATTTTGTCTGGATTTTTTTAAAAGTAGGATTGCATATATTTGGTTGCATAGCCTATAGCCTCTCTTTGACACCAGTCTTCCTCCATAAAGTATCTTTAGCAGAAATCTTACTTCTCCAGGGCTTTCTAAGAATAGCCTACCTCACTCCCAACTCTTCTACAAGAAAAGTGCAAGAAATGGAAAGAAATGCAATGAGGTCACTTATTTATTTTTATTCTATGGCGTATAATGCATTACTATTATAATTGTATTGCTCAAGTTGTCCCAATTTTCACCATGTAGAGCTTTTTCAAGTTGGTTTCTGCATCCTTTCAACATGTTCCCTTCAGTTTTTGAGCGATTCCTTACTTTCTGGGCCCATAAGCTGTTCCAGATTAATCTTATATTTTCCCTGGCTTAATCATGGAGTCAACCAATACTATAAGAAATCCTGGTTTCTTTTTCTTTTTGAGGAATGGTATTTAGGAAAAAAGGTACAAGTGCTAAGTGTGCTCATCAATACTGAGAGGTCATGTATAGGAAATATAAGCTAGAAAGTATGTCCATGTATATTACACACACATATACAATCTATTTCTCTATCTCATCTGCATACATATTAAAAATCCTGAGTTTATGCTGATATCTCCTATTCTAACACCTCAGCATTCATTCTAGTTTTTCTTCTTCCTGATCTGTAACTTCTTTCTTCTACTGTAAGAAATGTGGCTCTCACTATTCACAAGGTGTTCGCTTATTGGTTCATTCCTAGGAGACACAGAAAGTAGTTTTAAACTCCCAAGAGAAACATATTTACAAACTAGATAACAGTATTTGTATAAAGCTCTTTTTGTTTTTAGTGTTCTAGTATATAGTCAAACACTGTTCTCCAAAGTTACTTGCTATTTTCTTACCGTTGTATTCTATTTGGGTTTCTCCTAACATTGTGGTTGAATTTAATTAATTATTGGGGGAGAGATAAGTGAAATGCTCCCATAGTTCTACGATAAGAACTGTAAAGGAAAATATATTCCAAGAAGTGCTGCTCATACCTTGTCCCTCATACTCTGTTCCCATTTCCCATTCTTTCCACTCCATTTTCAACCACCTCTTGCAGATAAACAATCTCATTGCTCTCATTCCAAAGAAAATGAGATGGGTTATTATTCTTATTCTTTCTATATTTACCTATGTGAAACTCAGCAGATAAATGTGTATGTTCTTAATATCCCATTTTTTTCTTACCTCAAGAGCAGAACTATAGATAGTCTTTGCACTTGTTGTTGTTGTTTTTTTTTTTTTTTACTTAACAGTATATCCTGGAATTGCCCCCTATCACTTCATAGGTGTTTTGCATATTCCTTTTCATGGATACAGAGAACTCTATGAGTGGATGAATCAGAGTTTATTCGATCATTCTGCTATATGTAGGCATTGAGATTGCTCCTAACGTTGTTCAATTACAAATGACGCTGCAACAAACAACCTTGTACACATATATTTTCGTATCATTGGAGGTTCATTTTGGGTTAGATGTCTAAAAGTGAAATTGCTGGGTCAAACCGTAAGTGCACATGTAGTTTTGCAAGATATTGCCAGGTTTCACTCTGGAAAGGCTGAACCAGTTTGATCTACCAGCAATGTATGGAAATACCTGTTTCCTCACAGCTTTGCCAACGGAAATTGTTCTCAAATTTATTGATTTTGGCTAATCCAACAAGTGGGAAATGGCAGTGTTTTCATTGTGTTCCTCTAGTTATGAGTATGAGCATGTTTCATGTTTAAAGGCCATTTTTATATCTTTGTGTATATGTGTGAATTAACTGTTCTTGAACGCAAAAGCCAGCAGCAAAAATGGCTGTGAGACTTCAGCTCTGGCTCCCGGAATGGGCCCTGCCCTCTCGGCTGATCTCCAGACACAGAGGCCTTGGACTTGCCTGCTTTCTCAGGACTACCTGCACAGCCCAGCACACTGGGCAGACACAATCCAGGTGCTCAGAGAGACCGTCTGAGTCTTGATCCAACAGTTTGCTTAGTGCCCTGACCCAGCTCAGTGATCTGAGGAATCAAGGCTATGGTTATTTTTAGGGTTCCTGTGTCAATAAATACTGTTTTGGAAGATGCTGAAGAGCAAGTCCTAGGTTTGGTGTGGAAATCGTGATGTTAATAATTAACACAGGCCCTGGGGGTCTTTAAGGTTGAGTTTCAGGCTTTAATCCTCATGTCTCATACTGGGAAAGGTCATTCAACTTAATGTTTGCAAAGGTCAAAGCAGGGGGGAATGATCTCATGACTGATAATTTTGTGTTCCAGATTACTGTGAATTCCTCTACCTTTCTGTTTGCAAAAGGAAAAGGGAATTTCCTGAGTTCCATTCGAATTAATCACATTTAACAACTGTTCAGAAAAAACAGAAATCAATCTTATAAATCGCACATTTCCTTTAACTGCCTGAGGATCCGCACCAGAGGCATTGTCTGTGGGTATGTGGTCTGGCCAGAAAGGGAGTTGGGTTTCACCCTTTGAGGCTCAGTTGTCACCAAAGCCAGTATTTTTGCCACTCTCTGTCTTTTCAGTACCAGACCGATAAGAACTGGATCAATTTGAGTAACTGTGCCATTACTGTACCTTAATTTCAAAATTGTCTGCTACCTCTTGCCTACTTTTGACTCTCTAAATCTAAATCTAAGAAGAATTGTCGTTGTTGCTGCTGTTGTTTTAATCCTCACCCAAGGTTGTCTATTGATTTTTTAGAGAGAAAGGAAGGGAGAGAGAGAGAGAGAGTGATGGGAGAGAGAAACATCGATGGGTTGCCTCTCCTATGCGTCCCGACTGGGAATTGAACCCACAACATTTCAGTGTACAGGGGGACGATACAAACAACTTAGCTACCCACTCAGGGATGTTGTTGTTTTAATTTAGCACCATTATAAAAATAAACGAGAAAATATTTTGCATTGCTGATCATATCCAGGGCTGGGAGGGGAGTAATACAGTAGAACCCTTTTTCAGATCACAGAGCTTCCCAGCGCCCTCATAAAGTGGGTGCATCCGAAAGGAGGGCTCCAGCCCTGGCTGGTGTGGCCAGTGGGCCGAGCACCAGCCTGCAAATCAAAGGGTCACCAGGCAGTGCGAGAGGAAACCCATCCATGTTTCTCTCCCTCTCTTTCTCTCTTCCTTCCCCTCTCTCTGAAAAAAAATAAACGAAACATTTTTTTAAATAAAATAAAAGGCATATTTCCTTCCCACATAAGCAATCTTATTAAGAACTTTAGCCTGACACCCCAAAACCGTTCTGCTTGCATATGACCTCGATTTTTTAATTAGATGATATTGAAGAAAATCAATCTATCCTCAGAGTCCCCTCTACTCTAAACTGATCAAAAATCCATCTATAATTTGGAAAAAATAGATGAATAAAAATAGCTAACAAGGGCTATCACTGATGTCAGGTGAAATTCAAGGCTTTAGTTGTGTTATAGCTATATTTCTATACACCTAAATCTTTGTTTCAGTTAAGGACCATGAACTATAAACTCAAGCTCACTTTCCACCACAACCTTGACTAAGAAACAGAGGCTGTGAACACAGGCATTAATCACCTCAAGGACCTACCGCTGGCGTGTGTGTGACGGTTTCTCTGACTTTGACGCAAACAAAAATGCCCCAAACCTTTCACTTTCTGTAGCAGGTGGTATTATTGGTGACTTTTCCACGGCCCTTTGAGGAGAGTTAGAATGAGTTGAAAGCATATCAGTTTGAATGTTTCATGGAAAACAACTTCTGTTAGATCCCCTGCCACACGAAGATTGCTCAATATTGACTGAAACAGGGAGTCTCTTTTGGAAGGGGTTCTAACTTGAGTGACCATTATCCTATTTGTAAACTTTGAAAATCTCTTATCAGGGGCAATGGCTTAACCATTAATAATGAAAACAGGCGCCTTCTCTAATTTTTGAGTTCCCTCGGTGCCTACTGAGCCATGCCAACAGGGTTCTGGGTCAAATTATGAAAACAATAACCTCAATTGTCTAAAAAAAAGACATTTAAAAGTCAGCATGTATATCTTCATAAACACACACAAGCTGTTTTCTGCATGCACACATTCTTTATCCATGAATAGCAGTGCACTCACTAGCATAATAAAAGTCTCTTTCAGGTTTTCTCTCTTTAGTGGTTCCTGTTTCAGAGCCACATCACAGATTCTTTGTATCCTGAGTTCACGGGAAGCATCCCAAGCATTCTTGCAAGTCTTGTGGCTTGGCTCACGCAGCTGGGAATAAAAGGTCCCTTGAATACAAATGGCGATGTTGTATTCTAGCAGCTGCCACTCAAGGGTAGCAAACACCATGCAGTTCATGTTTTGTACTGCTGCTTTTTGTGCCAAGGGAAAGATGAGAGAAATGTTCTCAATGGAGAGTCCTCTTGGTCTGATTTATGGGGGGAAAGAAGCAGTTCTTTTTGATGATTTCCTGTGGCATACCTTTGATTTTAACGACTAGGAATATGTGAACTTCTACACGAGGTTATGTCTGATTTTTTAAAATAATAGAATTGGAGAAAGGATTCCAGTGTGCATGGAGCTACCACTTTTCAGCTTTCAAAACACTGTAACGTGTATTGTTAGCAGCAGTGGGTTATATCCTTTGCTATTAAGGGAAGCTAGGAAAGAACACTTGGGGAAAGGTCAGCAGGGATTAACTGGAGCTGGAGGAAGTGAGGGGCTATAATTACAGCCCAAAGATGGAGCATATTTCAGCTTTCCACACAAAGCATGCTTTCTTTCAGCTTTTAACACGTCACTAAGGCGAGGTAGAAAAGTTCTGAAGACTCACAGAGGGATTTGTTGCCAAATTGTGAGTCCAAACTTACATGTCATGAATTATATTGCTATATTTCTCATGCCACAGGCTGTTCCTGCATCTTTTGCCTGGCATAATCGCATTGAACACAAAGTGTCTATAGAATTTTATAGGATGAAGGAATGGATTGTGAGCTCTATTTTCTTTTTTCTTGAACTTTGGGCATTTAAAATAGACATGCATACTCAGGAAGCTAAGTGCCTGAAGAAGTTACTAGTGATGCAAACATAAAGGTTTTCACCCCTAGGTTGTGCATATAAATCTAGACTGAATCAGGGATGATCAAGAGTAGGTTGATGAGTTGTGTGATGGGTGATGAGTGTGTTTTTTGTAAAAATAATCTCCTCCCATTGATAGTTACTATTCCACACACATCATTTCACTGACACAAAGTTTCACAAGTGAAAGAGAACTTAGAGACAATGTAGTCTAACTCCCTCATTTCACAAACATCAAAAATAAGACTGGGGAAAAATATGACTTGTTGAAGGTCATAAGAACTAGTGATGTCAAAGATAAGAATGAGGTCAAAGTTTCCCTGCACATATTCCAGTGTTTGGTGTCTTTAAAAGTCCATGACACTTTATTAAATATTATGAATTATTTCTTCAAATGCGTGAGATGTCCTTTTTGGCATATAAAAGTAGTTTACTTAGGTGGAAAATAAAGCAAATGTTGGGTAGTGTGTGAATAAGGGACTAGGGGAAAAAAAATTTTAGCTACCCAGGGGGAACTCTTTATGAAAGGACAGGCTGTACATTAGAATCACCCAGGGGAGATTCTAATCTCCCCTGGTAGCAAACTACCACAAAATTTAGTATCTGAAGACGACAGCCATTTAATCAGGTCTCGTAATTTTGAGGGATAGGGATTTGAGCAATGCTCAACTAGGTGACCCTTTTGCTCCATGTGGTGTCAATTGGGACAACTTGGAGGTACTTCGCTGACAGCTGGACTGGTTTGGAGAATGTCAGATGGCTCACTCACACACTTGGTGCATTGATGGAAACAATGGGAGTCTGAGCTCATGTGGTCCCTCCCACCCCCACCCTCATGACGTCTCAGGGAATCTCTAGTCTTCTTACTCGGCAGACTTATAACAAGGTAGTTCAGGTCTCAATAAACTGATAGAAACTGCCATTCCTTTTAAAAACCAGATCCATAGCTGGCCCAGCATTACTTCTGCCATTCTTTATTGGCCAAGGCAATCATAGGGAACCCTGACCCACTGGGAGGGGACATAGATCCCACCTCTTAGTGGGAGGAGCATCAAAGCCTTGTGGCTGTCTGTAATCTACTGCAGTCCATCCTCAAAGCACTGATTATTTATATTCCTCCCTCATAGAGAACATACTTCCTTCCTCCCATGACCTCATCTCTTTATAGCAATAGACTCAGATTAGAGACTCAGGAACTCATCTTCTAAATCATTTCCAGATACAGATAAGGCTAGGCAGGTGTGATTCTCTCAGCTGAAGACCTACCAGCCAAAGAGCAAAGCCGTCTTACCCGTATACCCAAAACATAGCAATCACATTGCAGTAGACACTGATGGTCACGAGTGGGGAGCAGGACAAAGGCGCTGCAGCAAAGAAACTTATACATAACAATTCTGAAATACAGTTGGCCACATGTCACTAAGTCCTTGATTAAGATTCTGATTTAATTGGGTCTGGGGTTTTGTATTGGCTCCCTGGGTGATTCTAATGTGTAGTCAGAGTTGGAAACACTGACCCCAGGAATTCATCTGGCACTTTTAATGTGGAAAAGAAGGGGGAAAACCCTAATGACCAAGTTCAAGTCTTTCATTCAGTGTATTTTCATTTCTGGCAGCATATGATCTTCTTGGATCTTTTTAAAATGCCCATTTCTGCCCTTAGTCCAGACCTACTGAACTTAAATGCCTTCTAACAAGCCTCCACCTTCCCGAGTGATTCCTATGCCACTAAAAGTTTAGACCCACTCAATTAATCTCTGTATTAAAATCCAACTATATTTTGTTAATTTTTAAAGAATGCGGTAGTAGTCCACATTTAGGGATATGCTGAATATGCTTAAGAACCAGCTCTCTGGGAAAGAAAACAGCTCGATTTGTAGGGTATGCCAGTTTCTATGGTGTAAATACACCCACAACACCTGATTTCGAGCTCAACAAGACATGAAAAAGCTTGCAAATTTCCTGAAAATATATAATCACCTCTCATGAGACAGCACACACTGACTCTAATATGCCACTTCTCACATCTCATATGAAATAAAAAACACAGTAACAACACGGGAACAGGGGCTTTGAAGTAAGAATATCTTGGGTAAAAGTTCTAATTCTGTGACTTACTGGCTTATGACTCTGGACAAATTAGTTTTTCTAAGTAAAGTGGGGATAGTGGTACTAATACCACTTCATAAAGTTGGGTTTCTTTTCAATCGTATACTCCTGAAGTACTACGTACTTCTGTCATAGGACTCTTCACACCTGCCTAAGCTAATCACCTGCCTTCCTCACAAACCTATGAGCTACATGAAGCAGAATGATTTCTTTCTCTTTTGTACCCATATCCCCAGTGATCAACAAAGTCCTGGCATAGAGTAAGGGCTCAATAATCGCATGTTGACCAAATTAAAACAAACAAACGTGCCCGACACTCTTCTCCTGTATCCATGGCAGACATTAATAATGAATCATGACACTTGGATATTAGATGGTAAGTTATACAAGAGAAAGGCCCCAGAGGGAGCCTCTACCATCTAACGGGACCTAGCGTGTGAGAGAAACCTATTTCCAACCCTGCTATAAGTCCTGCTAATAAAGGATCCTGTATCTCATTAAAAAAAAAAATAGAGACATCATGTCTCAGAAACCAACTATTTTAACCTTTCTGATTAAAAATAAAGTTGTGTTTTTTTATTTGACCAGGACTTAGACCCTAGTGTCTAAGGAGGAGAGACAAAGGGGAAGATACAGAGAAATTGATCATGGTTCCCCTTTCCATTAGTCTCATTCCAATCCAAATCCAATTTTCTTGTGATTACTTTGGTCTCAACCAAATTTTGCTCTGTCGGCCCTGTGACAGTGGAGTGAAAGAGGACAGGAAACGAGGCGTCGGGTCCTGCCCTTGACCTCAGCCTCTGCGTGAGGTCTTCACTGCGTTCAAAGCCCAAAGAAGGTGCCGGAGGAGCTTGGGCCTCAAGTCCAGATCGCCACAGTAGTCGAGCCCTCTTTGAAAGGAGAGTGATCATGGTCCTCTGCTACAGAAACTCATTGTGTATGCACTCACATTTCACAGCGCCTGGTGTCTCTCATCCTACTTAGTGTAGTTTCTGTCTTAGAGATCATATATCACTTGTGCATTCACTCAGCAAATATTTGTTGAATTCAAATTTTCTAGGCACTGAGTAAATAAAGAGTGTGTATATATACACATACACACACACATATATAAGAGTACATATAATATACTATAAGAGTATACAGTGTGTGTATGTATGTGTGTGTGTCCATATCCTCTTTGTTAAGGAATTTGCAATCCACTTAGGAAAATAGCATGTATATGAACAACCATAGCACAAGGTAGAAAGTGATGTGTCACTAAAGGACACAGGCGAGAATCTTCGGAGAGCAGCACCTAATTCCAGCTGGGGGAGGGGGTGGGGCCTTCCAGACAGATAGGGGAAGGTGGGGGGGTACAGGTGACAGAAGCACATACGCACAGGCGTGGTGCCAGGGCGTGAACGGTGCCGCTGAGGTGCAGCTCGACTAGACAGAGGGTATGGGAGGGGATCTGATGGAAACCAGAATCAGAATATCATAAACGCCTGGCCAAGGGAAAGAGCAGTAGAAGATTTCTAAATATGGAAAGTAACGGTTATAATAAATACTTCAAGAAGAGCCACCCGGCAGTAATGAGCAGCAAAGACAGCAGAAGGAACAGACTACATGGGCCACTATGTTAGGAGACTATTCTAATCATCTGGAAATGAGGGCTCGGTTTTGGCAGGGAGTTAACAGGCTCGATATTAGAATTGACGAGCAAGGGAAAGGAGAAAGTCAGCATGACTCTCAAGTTTAGGGACTGGGTGGCAGGAAAATCCATTCACCACAGAATCATTACACTCTTGCTATGTATTTGGTGCCGAATAAAAGAGACTTAGGCCTTGCCTCATGGAACACATCATCTAGTCAGGAAATCAGACCACAGACAAATAAAAGATAAAGCAAATAATCACAAGTGATGATGTTAAGTGCTATGATGGAAGTTAACAGGGTGATGAGAGAGGCAGAGAGAGAGAGGGGGGACCTACTCAGAGAGGACAGTCTGGGGCAGATTCTCTGCGTGGGTGACATTATGCTGAGCCCAGAATGGCGAGGAGTATGCACAGAATGTGGCTGGGGTGGGGACTGCACACTAGGAAGAGGAAGCTATGCAGCAAAGGCCCTGAGATCTGACAGGGGGGTGACACTGGAACAGAACATGGGGGTTAGAAAAAGGAAGGGAGTTTGGGATGTACTGTGGATGAGGGGCCAGTGGGCACCCATAAGAAGGTAGCAAAGCAGTTGCTGGCAACATGAGACGTGAGCTCAGAAGAGAGGAGCACGTGCATGGAGGCAATAAGGGAAGCAGTGTGCTTGGCGGGATCACTCAGGGCAAGGTTAGAAGATACATAGGTGTGTTAGACATGGACACTGGACAAAAACAGTCCTTGGCTGTGTGCAGAGTCAGTCCTGGGAACGCTTGTGGGTTACAAGCCGAGCCTGGGAACTGAGCAGCAGAGTCAAGGTGGTGGAGGACACAGAGCTGAGTTCATGTGGGGATTTCAAGGACGAAGACAGAGAGGGAGCAAGACCAGGGCAGGAAACGAGATCAGGTAGCTGCATCCAATTCATTGAAAATTGCATTCATTGCACAGGACCATGGGCAGTCCTGCTCGGTGCCAGTGAGAGCAAAGGAGCCTCAGGAAACAAAAGGCAGGTGTTGCCCAGGCTGGTGCCAACACAGATGGCTCTGGTGAAGAACACGAACTGGAATTACCTATGTCAGTGGCTTTGCATGAAAGCTGGTCTTGCTCAAGTCAAAGTGCATGATGTGTTCACAGAAAATGTGGACCTTTTGTTTTCCCAGGAGTGAGGACAACAGGGCTAGACAAGACAGCTGTTCTAGAGAAAATCTACAGCTAATTCAGTGGCTCAGAAGGGCTACGAGTGTGATGACAACAGCTTTTTTTCACTTTTCTTTCCTGTTCTTGGAGATGCATTCTTGTCCCCTAAGCTTTGCTGATTGTTGCTAAAGAACAAGGCAACACAAGCAAACTTTTACCTTTGCAAGAATGAGAAATATAAATTCCTCTTTGGAACACTGCTTTAGGCCACAAAGCCACGAGAAGTTTAACAGCGTGGTGCTGTGGGGCTCCCTGAAGAGGAAGGTGCACCCAAAGTCACATATTCTTAGAATGGAGATCATGTTCTGGAGTACCTTTGGGCATCCACAGGAGGCCAACAGAAGTGGCTGCCTCTGCCTTTCAGCTGAAGCCCCTGAAGCACAGCCTGTAATTTCTATACAGTAAGAGTCAAGGATTTGACTTAAATGACTGATTATGCCACAGTTTCCACCTTCACTATGTTCATAGCAATTCTTATAACGAGGGAGAAAGTAATTTCACTAAGTCCTTGGTTTGTCTGTATCCCAGGAAGGACTTGGGAGGTTCGTCCCAGTGCAGATCCTATCACCCAATGAAGCAAACATGTTCTATTTCCATGGTTTTTTTTTCCTGAAAGCTAATCAGTAGCTTCATTGTTCTTTCACATTCCAGAGAATGAGAAAGGGAATGCAGCAATCTTTTCCTTCAGCACCTCATCGAGGCTTGTTTATCTTGTTAATAAAATTGGCACTATGCAGTTCATACCTAATCAAGTACTGCCCAATTTTTCAACTGTCTGAACAATAAGACATAGAACTTAGTGATTTATACACATTGTTAAATGTGATACTCTTTCATTCACATAATATTTCACATCTGCAAGTTCTTTCTGACTACATTTAAGCATTCTGTACTCAAAAATTATTATTTTACTTTTAAAATTTTTCTATATCAAACCACAGAAGAGTGCTACATACATTTTTTTTTACATAGAGTAACAGCCTAGTTCTCCAGATGTAAACAGCGTTATCACTAAACCCTAGAAGTAGCTAGTAGAACAAAAAGGGAAGACAAAGAAGTTAGATCAACAGGTGAAATTAGTGAAGCCTGCACACCCCCACCCCCGCTACTTCTGAAACACAAGAAGAAATGGTATGCCCAGAATCTTTCTCTGGTTCACTGAGTGGGTGGCGACAAATTACAGAACCTACAAAGGAGACCTGGAACGCAGTAGGGGAAGATTTTGTCCAGACGAGTGTAGGGCAGGGAGTTGTGCACCTGGGAGAGGTGCACACTAAAGGGTGAAGAAGAGAAGATGAAAAGTTTCTCTGAAGCAGAAAGAGAAGAGGATGGCCATCTCAGGAGCTCAGTTCTTGTTCCAGGCCAAATGCGTCTGGTCCCAGTAACACTACAAACCAAAAGAGGCAAGACTCGTGGTCCACATGCAAGAACTGCTCCAGAGGCAAGAAGAAACCCCTTCCATGGCAGGTGGACTTCCCAGGCCAGGGGGGCTGCAGCATCTGACGCCGTCACAGGGCAACAGCTGTTGTGCATCTAAGTGAGGAAGTAGCTGGTGAGCCTCCCCAGTAGAACTGGGAGCTTGGGGATCTGTGAGGGCACGGGGGAGAAGACTCCTAGACAGGACCGGTTTATCTTGATGCTATAAAGTGACAATATCCTTAGACTCATATGCCGAATCAGTCAGAATGAGCTAAACAACTCCAGAATCTCAGTGGCCTAACACAACAAAGGTCTCTAACTCACTCACTCATACTGCAGGTCTGAAGCGGGTCAGCATACTCACCCAGGGAGCCAGGCTGACAAAGGCTTTATCTCAAAAGGGGCTTCCATGTTCCCCCACAGTGATGGGAAGGGAACTATGGGAATTGTGTGCTGGCTCTTAAAGCTTCTTCTTGAAGTGACGCACATCACATCTCCTCACATCTCATTGGTCAGGGTAAATCATGTGCCCACACCTAACTTTCGAAAGTGCAGTGAAATACAACTCCACCTTGTCCCTACACAGAAACGTCTGTGAGCAGCGCTAATGACTACCACCTGTACCTCGGAGACCCAGAGGACAGAATCTTCCTAATTCAGCAGTAAGAAAATCTCTTCTCCAGAAATGCAAACCTAATTGAAAACATTTTTGAAAAATCTTACTAATCAATTTTATTGCTATGAATGGTTAAATGGTCAATTCTCCTTGGATAATTCTTCCCAGAAAACTATGAGTAGTTCCTCCCTGTTGTCCTCTCTCACTTTACCACAGTAAGGCCCTTCATGGAATTTGTCATTACTCATTTTTCTCTGTACATTTGTATTTAAAATTTTCAATAGATTATATTGGTTTAATTTTTTCCTAATTATAGCACAGAAGATTTAAAACATATAAATATCATTCTTTGAAGACCATTTGCCATCCTTGGCTCACTGCATACTGAGTGGTCAATAAATCATTACTACTGCTGCTGCTGCTAATGATAAGGGGAAAATTAGTTTTCTAAGGCCATTTGCATAAAATAACAAACAAAATTATGCATATTGGTATACCCTGAATTAATTCAGTGAATAATTCAGGTTTATGATGATGAACTTGGGTCATTGGAAAAAGCACTTAACTTACACTCAATATCCTCTTGTTAAGTATATAAGAATAGACTTTAGTAATATAGTCAGTTAAAGCAAAGCCGGCAATATCTTTTCCTTCAGATCATGACAAAAAAATTATCCAAAGGATATTTTAAAAAATAGGGGAAACCCCACATGCGTGCTGGAAACCAGGCAAGCGCGCCATCCGCCCGTCAGCATGCCGGAACTTCAAGGGAGTCCCGATGGACTGCAGATGGAGGCGAATGAAAGGCCCGAGGTGGTAACTCGGAACCTTCCGTCTTGAAGAGCATAGGATTTTGAGAGAAATAAGCAAAGGGAATTTTTACCTTAATGTTCATAGCAGAATGATTCATGATAGCTCAAAAGTGGAAATAACCCAAATCCCCATCAGTTAACAAATGGATAAACAAGAAGTGGCGTAGTCATATGATGGGATATTATTGTCTTATCAAGAGGAATGAAGTGTTGATATACGCTATGCCTGGGTGAGCACTAAAACATTATGCTAAGTGAAATAAGACACATACTATATGATTACTTTCGTATAAAAGTCCAGAATAGGACAATCTACAGAGATGGAAAGTAGGTTAGTGCTTGCTTACAGGTTGGGGAACAGGGAGGGCAATATAGGATAATAGCTAAAGAGTACTTGTTTCTTTTTGAGGTGACAACAATGTCCTAAATTGGTGGTGGTGACAGCTGCACATATTCATGTATATACTAAAAATCATTGAATTGTATACTTTAAATGGGTGAATTGTATGGCATATTACTTAGATCTCAATAAAGCTGTTAAATATTTTTTGGAAAGGAAGAAGTAAAGGGAGCCTCAGAGAACCTTGTAACACTCCTACGTCTCCCTTGAAACCTCTATCCTAATGCGGATCAGCGGCATTCTACAGAAGCTACACAGATGGCTGGGCCAGAGCAAAGACAGAGAAAGCCTGCAGGCCTGGGCTGCCTCCCCAGTGCTGGGAGACCCTTCCTGATATGTAGGGAAGAGGCAGGGCGGGAGGCTGGGCGGGAGGCTGGGCGGAAGAGCAAACCATGTTCAGAACTTGGCCTCTTGAACAGCAGCTTTATGAAACACGGAGCAGAAACTGTCTGGCAAGTGTCCCGACAGGGACTGACTACCCTGGCCGCTCTAGAGCAGTCTCTGGCTGTTATATCATGACATGGATGAAATCCACCACGTCAGCCCCATCCACCAGCCACTCTAGTTTACAATCAGAGAGGAGGTTTCTAATGACATCCAGGTTCTTAGGCTTGTTTGGCTACACAATTCTCTCCAAACCCTTAATAGCTCCTAATTTATTTGCTTCCAGGAAGATCTTTGTCAGGAGCCACACCCCAGTTTCTTTTCTAGACATAACTCTCAAACCTAATTTATTTATTTTTCTCACTCCACTCCTTCCCACTCTTTCTCAATTTAATGGTGGCTATTTGGAGAGACCCGGAGAGAATATAACACCTTTAATGAGTTCTTTGCTCTGGGACCAAGCCTGGAAGGGCTTTAACTCTCCAAAAAGCTCTTTCAACCTAGTTTCCTGCCCTTTGAGCTCTAGAGGCAGTCAGTTGTTTTTCTATGAAAAGCCCCAAGTTGCTGGACTCTATTTTTTTTTCTTTTCTGCTTTTGAGCCAAGAAGTTGTTTGAGCTCTTGCTCCTAAAATCTTATAAAATGTAGCCACCATAAACTAGTACACAGCACTAACATTCTTTTATTCAATTTCTTCCCATGCAACTATCTGACCATTAAGGCATTTCACCTATCTTACAAGTCATCACTGACAAAATTTTTCAAACGTTTTGCCTTTGCAAATCATGGGTCACCATCCTTAGCCTTCCTCCATGACTCTCCAACTACGAAGACAGTACTCCATATTTTAGTGTTTTGTTGTGGTAATGCTCACTTTCCTTACCATTTGTTGCATTAGTTCACACTGGCTGCTGTGGCATCAGCAGTTGAGTGGCTCTTCATCATAGAAGCTTATTGCTTTCTCATAGTCTAATCGGCAGTAGAGGCGCTCTGCTCCACGCAGTTAGGCTCTGCCATTTCACCTGTGGTTTACAAGGTTGCCTTGGGCATTGCCATGCAGACCATAGAGCGCAACGCAATCACGCCTGAGAAGTGAACACACTTCACTTTCACCACAGTCTGTTAGCCAAACTCAGCCACATGGCCACGGCTGACAATAAGGGAAACCCTGGGCCCACAGGGAAAACAAAATAAGCTTAGAGATGGCTAGGCAGTGTCTGAACTTATGCTATTAATTGAACAGACTTTTGAGTAGGTCCAACCAAAATCCTTATACTTTTGATAAGAGGCACTTAAAACAATTTGATACAGAAAAGTAAAAAATACAAGGATGGCTAAAGATACATCAAAGAATGCACACAAAAAAGAAAGAAAGGTGGCCATTAGATTAACACCAGACAAAATTATCAAGGCAATTGATATTAAATAGAAAAAGCATTTAAGGAAATAAAATACGGCAAATTATAAAAAGTGATAGAAGTAGAAGAAAAAAGATTGTCAGAAACAGGACAGTAGTAAAGACTTTATTTAACAGACTGCTTTTTAGTTACTGGAAGATTAGAAAACCTAAAATATAGAGAGTATTTAAATAACATATTTAATAAAGTTAATTTAAAAGGCACCTTCAAATTGAGAATGCACAGTCTTTTGGCAAGTGCAGAAATGTACACTAATCTCAGCCACAGAGAAAACCTCACATTCCAACAAGTGGAACCTTTTGGAATATGGAATACAGGCCACAGTTCCTGATCACAGTGCACTGAAGTTAGAAGCAAGAAATATATTTACACCAAAAATTTATACACACATATGAAAAACAACTATAAATCTAAAACCAAAAATCCACTTGCTGAAGTAATGCCTGTGTCCAAATGATCAAAACAGTTTGTGTCATTTACATTGTTTAGGCTTCAGGGATCAGACGCTCACTCCAACTATCAATCTATGAGTGGGAGAACTGGGGGGTGGAACTGTGCAGGGGGACCAGCAGGCTGAGAGTGTGGAGTTTGTCCTAGTGTCCAGCATGAACCGACCCAACTGCGCTCCACCAACTGGCTTCCTCCCTCTCCAGCTTTGGTTTTCACCTCACAGTTTTTGCTTTTCTGTGAATGTGCCCTAAACTTGGTTCCTTGTAACCCCTCCATTCTTATACTATGAGATGACTTTTCAATTCTGCTCCTATTACTGCCTCTTCCTTGAGTATTTCTGATTTAAATTTTTAAGAAATGGAATCTCATTGGCTAGCTCATCCTTTGTCTATAAGACCAAATCTTGGGTCCCTGGTCAGCCTGTGGATGGTTTGGGTCCTCTAGGTACCCCTCACCTAATAGGCAAAGACTGAGGAGAGGAGAAAACAAGTGGTATAAAACATGGGTTCCCAACGGCTGACCTTTCAGGAAATACAGCAACTGACTACCTAGGAGAGGTTACAGGCATGACAAGCTGGATAATAAATATGTATTAAATGAACAAATGAAGAACCTGGTAGTACCAGGTATTCTGCTAGATGCTAAGCACATTGTGTATGACACCTACATGCATTTTTCCAAAATTCACATTTACAGACATGAGAAAAGAACCACAATATAACGTTGATGAAAAAATTAAATAATAATCAGGATTATTCTGTTTTTGAAAGATAAAGTGTTCGTATGCATTAAAAAGGTCTAACAAGAGCCCTGGGTGGTGTACCTCAGTGGACTGAGCATGAGCTGCAAACCAAAGTTCCATTCCCAGTCAGGGCACATGCCTGATTTGCAGGCCAAGTCTCCAGTAGGGGGCGCATGAAAGGCAACCACACCTCGATATTTCTCCCTCTTTCTCAATCCCATCCCCTCTCTCTAAAAATAAACAAATGAAATATTTTTAAAAATCTAAATAGGTACAATATATGAACATGTTTAAGCATGGTTTTCACTGGATGGCAGATTTGAGATAATTTTAATTTTTTCTTAAATAATTCTGAAGTGTCTGTACATATTACATAATACTGTTTTTTAATAATCAGGACAATAAAGGTATTTTTATAGGAAATGGAGAGTCTTTAAAAATGCACACCTTTGATCTAGTATATCCATTTCAGAGAATTTCTCTTAAGAGAATAGTTGGAGTTTTGTTCAAACATATTTTCATAAGAAAGTTTAAAGATACTTTCCCTCTTTCTAGAAGGAGAAGCTATTTAACCTTTCTGATACTCCGTGGTTTCTCTATGAATATGACTGAAAAATGATTCTCCACATTTCCTTGGATGGTCTCAAGAAAATTCAGTGAAACAAGTTAAGCACTGGTTTTGATATTAAATAACCTCTAACTAATGGTGAGAAGGGTTGGTAGTACCCACACTGCAGTGGTCAGGAAAATGGAATCAGTGAATGCTGGATTCCTTACAGAGAAAAAGCCTTTTTTTTTTTTCATGTCAACATCAGGAAGATTTTTTCCTCCAGATATCAAATAGTCCTAAGCTTTTTTGCTATGAAAACTTGTTTCAGAAAAGGATCTGAAACTAATGTGTACAAAAGCATAAAAGGCAGACAACTTAACAACATGATTCTCCATGGGAACATATAATAAAAAGTATTCCTTCTTCCACCCTAAGATTTGTATCAGGAAGTTTGAGATGTGAACCATGATCAGCATTTTAACAAGCATGCCAGATAACTTTGATGGAAGTGGTTTTAAGAGACATCGTGATTATAGACAGACAGCAGCATGGTGATCACTAGAGGGAAAGGGGGGTGAGGGGAGGCAGGAAAGGGAAAAGGGGGAATAAACGGTGATGGATGGAGACTTGGCTTGGGGTGGTGAGCACACAATGCAGGGTACAGATGATGTATTAGAGAATTGTACCCTTGAAACCCATATAATTTTTATTAACCAATGTCACCCTAATAAATTCAACTTTAAAAAAGGGTGACATTGTGAGAAATACAGCCTTAACGTGCTATGTCAAGCACGGGCATTTACATTTTAACCAGAACTAAAGCCTCAAATTAAAGGAGTGATAACGATCTGTGGTGCCAGGGGGGCACTCCTGACCGGAGGGAGCACTTTGTAACTGCATGAGTGTCTGTCTGCTGTGCTGTGCGCCCGAAACTAATACAGAAGAGTGTTGAATGCAAGTTGTAACTGAAGAATAAAATAAAAGAAGTGAAATTGATGTCCATTTCCGGTAGCATGGTGGCCTAGGGACCCTGCTGGAAACAACTCAAAATCCTGGATAAAATGTCTCAGCATCTTTTAAATTTTGTTGATGACCTGTCCAGAAGACCAGACATTCTCTAAAACCAAATAACCTAAACTGAAGGCAAGAAATTAAAAGGATAAGCAGAGCACTTAGGTTGGCTTTGACCTGAGGGACTTATCAAACCCAGGTGAAACTGAGTATCAGTTTTCATACTGCTAAGAGTTCAAGTAAAAGAGACAAAGTTCTCCACACGACATAGTATGGCGGCTACTAAGAGAGCCCCACAGAAGCTGGGGTTCACCAGGGCTACGTGCTCAGTTAAGGGGTGGACAAAAAGTAAACTTGCCCCTATTCCAGGGAAATGTCAGAAGAAGTGCCTCTCTCAGACTGTGGGGACAGCGGGAGGGAGGACATTCTCCCGTGGGTATTCTTAACTCCAAGCCAAATTTTTAGGTGGCTTCCTGCTCCCTAGGTCATCGGCAAATCCTCGGGATGAATGTTTGAAATGTTTTGGGCCTGGTAGTTGTCCAGGAGCCTGGCAAAAGCAAGATAAAATCCTCTCTAACGGAAACCATTTTGAGTCAGATGCAAAAGACTGACAAAAATAAAGTTTTCAAAATATTAGCTCATAAAAAGCCCCCCCTCTACATATGAAAAGTAGATGTCAATAGCACACCGTATGACTGCATCAACAAATCCTGATGGCTTGATCTTTAAAATACATGCACACTTCGCCCCATCCATGTTCACCTCCCCCACCCTAGTCCAATCATCATTCATCTCTCAGCTGTACCGTATGTTCAGGCTCACAATTTTATTTTTATTTTTTTAAGGCTCAAATTAGTTCATCTTTTCAAGTTAAATGGAGCTAGAAGATTTCCAGAACACCATGTGACCAAGAAGTATGTGCTTTCATGTTCTCTGTGTTCGTATCTCCATGTTCCCCACAATCACTTATTCAGTCAGTAAATGTTTATTATTGAGCGGCTGCTGGGTTTAACGTACTGTTCGGTCACCAGGCTGGCGGAGGTGGTGACGGGGTTCAGTTTACAATTTTAGATAGCTAACACATGAATAAAGAATTCCACACTGCAATCTCAAAAAGTTTTTCAATAGCATCAAAAATATGTACTACGGATTTAACAAAAGATGTGTGAAGCCTTCATAGAGAAAATTACATATTATCTCACAGAGAAAAATAAATAAATGTAGAACCAGAACAGGTTGTGAATTGGTTAACTCAGCATTGTAAGAATGCTAGCTATCCTGAAGTCTATAAATTCAATGCCATGGAAACAAAAAGCGCAAGAGGGTTATTTTCAATGAGCAATAATCGCACCTCAGGTAAACCTCATTGGCTACGATGCTGCCACTGTGTGAAGCTCACAAGAGGTTTATTTTTAATTTTCCGTTTTGTATGTACATAGGTACATATGTAAGTAGACTGTGTTTAAAATACATGTAGAAGCACAAAAAGTAGTGAGGATTGTCTTGATTTTCTAAAAATAGGTTGGGGTGGAGAAATTTGCCTAATTGGATATAAAAATTATTACATAGCTATATCTATTAAAGCAATGGAGTATGAGTCAGGGACAAAACAGAACAGAGAACACCCGTGGTTTATGACAGAGAGCGATTAAAGAACAGTAAAGCTGACAGTAACCAGAGGGGAAAGGGGAGGGAATTTCAGCTTTACTGTTC
>PVKM010007162.1:0-42181 GCA_004027735.1 Carollia perspicillata | reverse complement strand
GCATTCACTTTGGGTGCTCAGTTCTAGTGTGGGAAGACAAATTTTCTTTAAGAGTCTTAGGGGTTCTGAGAGCATTTTCAACCACCCCAGAACCTACATGTGCTGCCCTATTCTCTCTCGAAACCCCAGCCAGCCAGGCTCCCCATCCATCGATTGCCACATCCCAGGGGACCCATGAATCACCCACAGCAAGAGGCAGCTCTCTGGACTCTGAGAACCCATGGACTCTCTGCAGAGCCCTTGAGCTCCCAAGGCTGATCTCAGACTACGGGTCCCGGACACCTTAAGTCCTGGAATGGGGCCAGTTTCAACCCCTCAATTCCACACTTACAAAGAAAGCCAGGCCTGGAGCCTTGTTCACTGCTCAAAGGTGTGTGAGCACCCAGCCAAGGGCAGCTAGACCTGGTGTACCCTGGGCCATGTCCTGAGGGGCTTTAGACCCAACACTGACAGTGAGTTCAAACCTGTATGAGTCTGGTGAACACCACCCACCTCTCCCTGGAGACTCACTGAGAACCTGCCTAATGCAACTCAAGTACTGCCAGAGGCTTTTTCAGGGACTGAGCCTAACAGGCAGCCGGCAGGTGGGAGCACATGGAGGCAGACCTTGAAGTACCTTGGAACATTTGCTGAGCTGCCCCAAGACCCGGTGCTGGTAAAAGCCATCCTTGGTACCTTGGTTGGGCCTTCCTGCACTCATCTCAGCAGAGGCAGCCACAGACTGGATTGCTTTGTACCTTGAAGCAGGTGGCCCAGGGCCAGTCACAGCAAGCATCTGGCATTGGCCAGCACCAAAGACCAGCACCAAGGTCTGCCACTAGAGGCCCCAGGTCCAACACAACCAGTGGCCATCTTCAGACATCAGAGCAGATCCAATTAGCTTCACTGGCAGCATATCCAAAGGGGGATCATGATAGGCAGCAGAGTTTACTAAGGTAAATTCTGCTCTGTGTGGTCAGCACCTGCCCAGCAGCTCATACCCTGTGGTTGGTGTTGAGCCTCACAGTCAGCCAGCCTGAGGGTCCACTCCATACATGAACAAACCATGGTAATCAAGACCCTGTTACAACAGGAGGGCCCACATAACCCCCCACCACCACAAGGGCATCCCTGGAGTACCTCTGGATCCCACAGGACACCTCCTACGTAAGGCCACCCTATCAGGACTGGGAGTCATGGCAGATCTATCTATGACATAGAACAAACACAAAGGGCCAGCCAAAATATTGAGACAATAATACATGCTTCACAATAAAGAACAGGAGACACCTCCAGAAAAAAGCTAAAGGAAGACCAGGCAAGCAATTGATCAGATACAGAGTTCAAAACAATGGTTATAAGGATGCTTCAGGAACTTGGGGGAATAATGGATGAGATCAGTGAGGTCTCAAACAAATGGATAGTAAGCATGAAAAAGGACACAGAAGAAATAAAAATAACCAGTCAGCCCCAGCTGCTGTGGCTTGGTTTGTCGGAGCATCATCCGGTAGACTGAAAGTTCATGGGTCTGATTTCTGGCCAGAGTGCACGCCTAGGTTGAGGGTTTGGTCCCTGGTCAGGGCGTGTACAAGAGGCAACTGAACAGTGTTTCTCTTTCACATCGATGTCTGTATTTCTCTCTCTCTCCCTCCCTTCCCGTCTCTCTAAATGTGATGAGTCTGTCATCAGATGATGATAAAAAATAGAAAGAACAAGTCAGAAATGAAGCATACAGCATCTGGATGAAGCAGATGATTGAGTCAGTGATTTGGAAGACAAAGGTAGTGTAAGGCAGCCAATCAGAACAGGAAGGGAAATTAAAAATGAGGATAGTTTAAAAGACCTTTGAGACATGAGGTATGACAACATCCATGTCACAGGGGTACCAGGTAAAAGAGAGAGCAAGGTATCGAGAACCTATTAAAAGGAATAAAAACTGAAAACCTCTCTAACTTGGTGAAAAAAAAAAAGGCACACAAGTCCAGGAAGCCCAAAAAGTCCCAAATAAAATGAACCCCAAAAGGTCCACACCAAAGACACAACATAATCAAAATGGCAAAGTTGAATGACAAAGAATTTTAAAAGCAAGAAGAGCAAGATACTTAGTTAAGAATGAGGGAGACCATATAAGACTATATAAGCTGCTTTCTCAACAAAAACATTTCAGGCCATAAGAAATGGGCACAAAATATTCAAAGTGACAAAAAATGAGGACCTACAACCAAGACTACTCTACCCAGCAAGACTATCATTTAAAATTGAAGGAGCCCTAGCTGAATGGCTCAGGTTGTTGCAGCATAGTCCCAGTGAGCCAGGGTTGCAGGTTCAAACCCTGGTCGGGGCACATACAAGAGTCAACCCATGAATATGCAGATGGGTCAAACAATGTGCCAATGTTTTTCACTCTCTCTCCTTCTCCCTTCTTCTCTATAATCACTAAATTAAAATTTTAAAACATAATAAATTTGAAGAAAAAAAACAAAGCTTTCCACATAAGAAAAAAAAACTGAAGAAATTAACACAAAACCAGTGTTACTAGACTTAAAAGATCTTCTTTAAGAAGCAGAAAAAAACAGAGGAACATAGTTAAACAGATACAATGCAAACAATTATGTACCTGTCAATAATCACTTTGTATGTAAAGAGCTTAAATGCTCCCAAAGACATGGTACCTGAATGGATATGAAAAGAAGACCTGTGTATATGCTGTCTACAAGAGACTCATCTCAGAATGAAAGATACACACTGCCTAGAAGTAAAGGGATAAAAAAATATATTTTATGCAAATGTAAATTAAAAAACTGGGGTAGCAATACCTATATCTGATGAAATAGAATTTAAAACAAAGGCTAAATTTTAAAAAAAACATTTTTTTACATTTATACAGAGTTTTATTTATTTATTTTTTAGAGAGGGGAAGGGAGGGAGAAAGAGGGAGAGAAACAGTGTGTGGTTGCCTCTTGTGCGCCCCCCACTGGTGACCTGGCCTGCAACCCAGGCATGTGCCCTAGACTGGAAATCAAAGTGGCAACCCTTTGGTTTGCAGGCCAGCACTCAATCTACTGAGTCACACCAGCCAGGGCAAAATAAAGGCTACATTAAGAGACAAAGATGGACACTACATAATGATAAAGGAACTAAACCAACAAGGGGATAGAACCCTTGTGAACATTTATGCACCCAACATAGGAGCACCTAAATATATAAAGTAAACCTTGGTGGATGTAAAGGAAGAGAGGGACAGAAATACAGCCACAGCAGGGGATGTTAACACCCCATGACATCAATGGATAGATCTTCCAGACAGAAAATAAGGAAACAGCGGCCTTAAATGACACCCGAGACCAGATGGATTGACTTGATAACTTCAGAGCATTATATCCCACAGCAGCAGAACATGCATTCCCTTCAAGTGCACATGGAAAGTTTCCTAGGAGAGACCACACCCTGGGCACACAATAAGTCTCAATACTTAAGAAGACTAAAATCATACCAAATATCTTCTCTGATCATAATGGTATGGCACTAGAAATCAAGCACAAGAAAAAAAGTCTGGTATATAAATGACGTATTATATAGAATTGTACACCTGGAACCTATGTAATTTTAATATCAATGTCATCCCAGTAGATGCAATTAAAAGAAAAAGGAAGGACATTGTGACACATGCTACCACCTGGATGGACCTTGAGGACATTACACTCAGTGCAATAGGCCAGTCCCCACAAGACAAATACTCTGTGATTCCTCCCATGTGACATCTCCAGAGCCATCTTTAGTCACAGAGACAGAAGGTCCTGCTTACTCCTTGGAACTGGGATGAGTCAAGATCTCCTATGTGTGAAACGTCATCAACAGTGTCCTTGGTTCCCTTGAACTCCCTCCTGCAGCAGCCAGCCCTGCTCTAGCACAGCACACCTGTGTGCCCCTCCCCAGACTGTCAAGCCACACTGTCAGATGAGGAGCAGCAGGGAAGTCCCAAAAAGAAGAAAGAAAGAGAAGGGCACAGAAAGCCAGTTGTGAAGCCCACAAGTCATAGGAGTATTGGAAGTCCTAGCCACAGCAATCAAACAAGAAAAAAATTAAAAGGCATCCAAATAGGAAAGGAGGAAGCAAAACTGTCATTGTTTGCAGATAACATGATAGTGTACATAGAAAATACTATAGACTCCACCAAAAAAACTACTCAGCCTAATAAGTGAATTTGGCAAAACAGTGGGATACAAAGTCAATATTCAGAAATCAAGGGCATTTTTGTATGCCAACAATGAAATATCAGAAACAGAAATCAGGAAAAAAATCCCATTTGATACAGCAACAAGAAAAATAAAGTACCTAGGAATAAAACTAACCAAGTATGTAAAAGACCTGTACTCAGAAAACTATACAACACTGAAGAAACTGGATGAAACTGGGGAGTGAGACAGACCACGCAACCCAGGGTCCCAGCATAAGGAAATAAAGCATCAAAACACTGATTGAAAACACCTGTGGGGTTTGAGGTGCTGGGAGGAACTCCCAGCCTCACAGGAGAGTTCTTTGGAGAGACTCACAGGGTCCTAGAATGTACACAAACCCACCCACATGGGAATCAGCATCAGAAGGGACCAGTTTGCTTGGGGGAAGTGGGGCAAGGGACTGAAATCCGGCAGAGAGCAGAGCAAGCATCACTGTTCCCTCTCAGACCCCGTCCCACGTACACTGTCACAACACAGCAGCTGGTGGGGCAACCCAGGTTCTGACCTAAGGTTCCGGCTCTCATACAAACCAGGCACATCAAGACAAAAAAAATGGCCCAAACAAAAGAATAGATCAAAGCTCCAGAAAAAATACAACTAAGCGATGAAGAGATAGCCAACCAATGAGGTGCACAATTTAAAACACTGGTAATCAGGATGCTCACAGAATTGGTTGAATTTGGTCACAAATTAGATGAAAAAATAAAGGCTATGCTAAGTGAAATAAAGGAAAATGTACAGGGAACTAATAGTGATGGGAAGGAAACTAGGACTCAAATCAATAGAGTGGACCAGAAGGAAGAAAGAAACATCCAGTCAGAAAAGAATGAAGAAACAAGAATTCAAACAAATGAGGAGAGGCTTAGGAACCTCCAGGACATCTTTAAGCATCCTAACATCCAAATTATAGGGGTACCAGAAGGAGAAGAGGAAGAGCAACAAGTGGAAAAGATATTTGAACAAATAATACAGAACTTCCCCAATCTGGCAAAGGAAATAGACTTCCAGGAAGTCCAGGAAGCTCAGAGAGTCCCAAAGAAGTTGGACCCAAGGAGGAACACACCAAGGCACATCAGAATTACATTAGCCAAGATAAAAATGAAGGAGAGAATTCTAGAAGCAGCAAGAGATAAGGGGACAGTCACCTACAAAGGAGTTCCGATCAGACTGTCAGCTGATTTCTCAAAAGAGACCTTACAGGCAAAAAGGGGCTGGAAAGAAGTATTCCAAGTCATGAAATGCAAGGATCTACATCCAAGATTGCTCTATCCAGCAAAGCTTTCATTTAGAATGGAAGAGTAGATAAAGTGCTTCCCACTTAAGGTCAAGTTAAAGGAGTTCATCATCACCAAGCCCTTATTATATGAAATGTTAAAGGGAATTATCTAAGAAAAAGAAGATAAAAACATGTACTGTAAAATGACAGCAAACTCACAATTATTAACAACTACACCTAAAACAAAAATAAAAACAAACTAAGCAAACGACTAGAACAGGAACAGAACCACAGAAATGGAGGTCACATGGAGGGTTAGCAACAGGGGAGTGGGAGGAGGCGAAAGGAGGAAAAAGTACAGAGAATAAGTAACATAGATGGCAGTAGAAAATAGACAGGGGGAGGGTAAGAATAGTATGAGAAATGTAGAAGCTAAAGAACTTACAAGTATGACACATGGACATGAACTAAAGGCGGGGGATGTGGGTGGGAAAGGATGTACAGGGTGGAGGGGAGTGAAGGGGGGAAAACGGGACAACTGTAATAGTATAATCAATAAAATATATTTTTAAAAATAAATAATCTTAAAGAAAACGACAACAATGGGACATTTATACAATGGAATAACACTCAGCCATAAAAAAGAAAATTTTACCCTTTGTGACAGCATGGATGGACCTGGGCAACATTATACTAAGTGAAATGAGTCAGAGAAAGACATATACCATATGATTTCACTCATATATGGAATCTAATGAAAAAACTGAACTAACAAGCAATATAGAGACAGACTCATAGAGAGCAGGCTGACAGCTTGAGGGTGGAGGGATTGAGCAAAAAGGAAAAAGGTCTCAGGGACACAGAAAAACAGCTGGTGATTGCAGCGGGGGACTAGAGGCAAAAGGGGGATGAATGGTAATGAAAAAAATAAACATTCTTTAAAAAAATCCTCATAACATGAATAATTACCCTAAATGTAAATGGACTGAATTCACCAAAAAAGAAGCATATAGTAGTAGCTGCTTCCTGTGTTTCCAATGTCCCATTTCCCTCTGTCCCACCATGGAAAAAGTCCAACCATGTCCTCAGCAAGGCCAAGACAAAAGCCAGTGTTCAGATTCTCTGCTTCACGTTAAAGTACAGTCCTTTGGGGCCTGCAGGTGGCTGCTAGGCAGTCTCGGTCCCCATCCAGGTAGTTCTGCTTGTTCCTGGCTGCTCCATTGGCAGAGTCCATGTCACAGCCAGAGAGCTCCTTGGGAGTCAACACCATCTGCTGCAGGCTCGGAAGCTGCTACACCCACATGGTTGTGCTCCCAAGTGAGAGAGTCCATGAACAAACAAGGCAGGTGCATTACCAGGTGGGGAGTGGGGCAAAGAGATAGATAGAGAGAGATAGAGAGATAGAGATAGAGATAGAGATAGAGATAGAGATAGAGATAGAGATAGAGATAGATAGATAGAGAGAGAGAGAGAGAGAGAGAGAGCATATGAGTGCCCTTCTTTGTTCCCCTGGAATTATTTCAGTTTGGGTTTGGGACAGACCAGGTGCCCTTTCAAAACGACCAGTCGACTTCCCAGGCTCCTGCAGGCTTTTGTTGGATTTACCTTTCAACGGATCCCTTCTTTACGCAGGCTAGCCTGACAGCCATTATAGTCTAGCACCTCTCCCTGTGCCATTTCAATTTCTATTGTGCATGTGCCTGCCGGCCCCTGCTACCACTTGGTAGTCTGGTAGCAGAAGGGGGTGGGAGGAGTGTTAATCCTTTCAGCAGAGCCCAAAGCCTTGGGAGTGAAGCTGTAGGTTCTTGGCTGAGCAAGCACAAGGGCTCCTGCTTCCCAGGTTATGAAGCTCATTTCCTAGTTCCCTTTGCTCTCTTTCCTTCTCAATATCCAGCTAAACTCAGATGATAACGCTTCTGTCACTGGCTCCTAGAGCAGCATTGCAACTCTTCAGTTTCTGTCTGCATACCAGTAACATGGGATCATGGTCCCATGTGTGGCAATCAGGATGGCCACAAATTTCTTAAAAATACTTTAAAGAAGTATTTTTTCTTAATGATTTTTTAAATGCCGTGGAAAATGGCATATATAAGAAAGTGCTTCAAGTATGTGTTCTGACTTTTGCTTTTTTAAGATGGAATAAGAGGGACCAGATTTATGCTCCTGCCTTGAAAAAAAAACACCAAAGAGTGGCTTTCAAGACACTGAACATCAGGCAGTGAAGGACAGTGTTGCCTGAGAAATGGAAAACAAAGGAATGAGCCCAGTGTTTCCTGCCCTGAGTCTTTGGGCTGCAGGGGAGGGACAGAGAACTGAGGAGTCTAGCTGATTCCCTGAACAAATGAGACAGCTGAGAGTGTGGAGAGACCACGACAGGTTGAGTTCATGGACAGCATGCAGAGAACAGTGAGCTGCACAGAGAGAGAATTCCAAAGATCTGGAGAGGGTACTCTGTTGGGAAAACTTCCAGGGGCCAAGAGACCAAAGAGAGGTTGACAACTCAGAGTTACATCAAAAGTTTATTTAGGGGCCTTACTGACAGAGAAGCAGGTCCTGGATAGCTCAAGACTGCAGAACTCCACACTCAAAAAGGATGGGGCTTGTTATATACAGCCAAGTGACCCATATTAATACAGGTAGCTTACAGCCATGTAGAAAGTGCTTTCTAAAAGCTGTATAATCAGCCCTGGCTGGTGTAGTTCAGTGGATTGAGCATGGGCCTGTGAGCTAGAGGATTGTGGTTCGATTCCCAGTCAGGGCACATGCCTGGGTTGCAGGCCAGTTCCCAGAGGGGACACATGAGAGGCAACCATACATTGATATTTCTCTCCCTCTCTCCTTCTGTTCCCCTCTAATAAATCAAATGGGCCATTTATCCATGGAAGCATCTTCCCTCCAAATTCCCTGGGTGAATTTGGCATTGGTCACATTAAATATATGCATTCAAGGAAATTATCCAAGGCCTGGGGGTAAAACCACCAGAGGATTAGAGGGAGCAGGGCATAACACTCAGAGAGGGCCAATGTACCTACCAGGAAGGTTTTTTAAAAACTCACAATTCTTCCACTACCTCATTAATTGTATGCCCCTTGGCAAATATTTAAATTATCTGTTTCAAATTCTTCATCTTTAAAACGAACTAAGTAAATGCTCTTACCTCAAATAGTTGCCGTAAGCACTTAAGAAGTTACACACATAAACAATTTAGAATAGCGTGTGACACCTGTTAAGCATTAGCTATTGCTATTATCCCACATGTTTGGGATTGGCTGGGTAATTGAAAAAGTTTATTAAAGTGGGGAATCACCAAAAAAAGAAACATGAATACACGAGAAGAGGTTGCTTGTGGTTTCCCAGTATCTGTTTTTCCCTTTTCTCATAGAGTGATTGTGATGGCCCCTAAAGTACTACCAATCCCTGCCTCCTGGTACCCATGCGTTTGTGTTCTTCCCTCCCCTTGAGTGTGGGCTAGACCCAGTGGCTTGCCTCTCACAAACAGAATGCAGCAGAAGTGATGGAATGTCTTTCTGACATTAGGTTACAAGGAGATTCTGGCTTCTCTCTTGCTCTCTCCCTATCTGCTGGGAGGGAAGCCAGATGTCGGCTTACACAATTAGGAGCCAGTTTCTCCAGCAACAGCCAACGAAGACTTGGTGGCTGCCAATGGCTCTGTGAGGGAGCTTGGAAGTGAGCCTCCCCAAGTAGAATCGTGGGAGCTGCCACAGTTCTGGCCAGCCCCTTGCCTGTGGCTTCCTGATAGATCCAGAGCCCCAGGACCTGGCTAGGCTGCATCCAGATTCCTGACCCACAGAAACCGGGAAGGAAATGTTTCTTGTTTTATGCCACTAGCTTTTGGGGTAGTTTGTTAGAAAGCAATAGGTAACCTTCAAAACCGGGAAGTAAATCTTTACAGATAACCGTGTTACAGACATGCTATAATGCTTACACTAAATGTTAGTGATAACCTCAGTGTTGTCGCAATAATTAGAAACTATGATAGCTGAACGAACGGACTAAATATCTATCCTCTACAATTGACGTGGCCCTGTGACTAAGATGTGACCAACAGAATGTGATGGGTAATGTGTGGCGTTTTCAGATCAAGGCTATTCAAAAGGGGCCATGTGTGCTCCTCGTTTTCTAGTTAAGACACAGAAAATTATGATTATGCTGGAGCTACAAGATGGAAAATCCTGAGTCACCATGTGGAAGAGGTCTGCCCACTGACTAGTTCATTCATTTCAACTTCTGTGTGAGAAATAAATTTCTATTGTGTCTGAGTCATTACAATTTGGGGGTTTGTTATCACAGACAACTATGCTAATTAACACTCTTCTGTGAAAGAAAAATAAACTTCTCTCTGCAGTAAACCACCATCATTTTGAGACTGTGTCATATGAAGACTACGACATCCATACTAATATTTATGGATATGTATATTAATATGTAATCCTTAAAATGTATGTTAATATATACATTCTTATTAATATATTGTGTTGCCACCCTTCAAGGCCAGACAGGTTCATGGTATTCGTGCAGATAGAAAAATATTCACGGAGCCATTGGGATGTCTGCCATGCCTTTATTCACAGGCGGGCACGCCACGCACACTGCAAGCTGTGTGTCTATCTGCACGTCTCATGTCGTGGCCCCTGGTCCCCAGCGTGGCACCCATTGTGGCACCGGTCCCCTTGCCTGTCTCTTATCATCATCACCCCCAGCAGTACCTAAACAGGTAGTACTTAAACTACTAGAAGGGAACAAAGCTGGCAAACTGGCAGAACATTACATACCATAAGATAATTCTGCGCATGTGAGCCCACTTCATGTTATGGGAACTGTTTATCAGACCCAGCCTCAAGGCTGTGAGAACACTGGTCGTCAGGACTCTCCAGGGCTAAGGTAACACTGCTTCCCTTAGCTACCCAGACATCTGGGTGAGGAAGCCAAACTGCCTCCACTTACCCTACATACACACACACACACACACACACACACACACACCCCTTAAGAATTTTATTTTTTTACCTAAATACTTATTACACAGTCATTAAGACTTTTTAAATTAAAAAAAAAGATTTTATTTATTTTTAGAGAGGGAAAAAGAGGGAGAGAAACATCAATGTGTGGATGACTCTTGTGTGCCCCCTACTGGGGATGTGGCCCACAACCCAGGCATGTCCCTTGACTGGGAATGAACCGGTGACCCGTTAGTTCACAGGCCAGCGCTCAGTCCACTAAAACACACCAAGGCTCATTAAGGCCTTTTTGAAAACATGGTTCCTCTGACTGGAGTTCTGGGTAATCTTTCTTGCTTAAACTATACTCCTAGTGCTTTGCACTGGATTTTCTATTTTATTTTGTTCAAAGTGGAAACAAGTTCAAGATTCTTGCAAAGCAAATTGAACAGACTCCTTCTAGATTAGGGGCTTCAAAAATTATACCTAACTCAATGGCTATTTTTACTAGCAATCATCTCAATCTGGTTTTTCCAAAGCATTCTTCTTTGTTTTCATAGAAACAATTCTTTCTCTTTGCAGACTCAAATTTTATCAATTTATCTAGTTCAATTATATAATCTCGAGAAGTACAATGAAAATAAACACATTGAAAACAAATACAATTGACTCCTGGTAAGCATTCACTCAGCTGGTGAAAGCAGGTATGCGGGGGTGAACCAAAGTGAAGGCCACCAGCCGTGAATCGTCCGTCTTTTAGAGGCATCAGCTGCCATATTCCAGACAGGGAAATGAGAATACTGATTAAGTGGACAGTGGTTAGGGAAGAGCTTTTACCATTTTCTGGCAACAGAGACTATAGTTTTCATTTAATTTTCAGAGGGATCTCTGATCCCTAAAATGTTAAGTGCCATACTACAACTAAAAACCCAATCCTTGGGGCCAGGTGGAGGAATAAACACTTTCTCCCTATGATCTACTTTTGAACACTTACTACCCAGCTTTTCTCGAATACTACTTTCATCCTAAAAAAGAAATTCATGCACATAAACATTTGTGAGCCAGCGGCCGCACGCGTTCACCAAAAACATTCTGATTCTATAGCTCAGTGGAATGAATCTTCTCCGTTCAGGCCAAATGTTCCCCCTTAGAGAAGCTGACTATGACCTTGCTGTGTAAAGGAACAGGCCTCGTCAATTCTGACCCCTTCACCTCTTGTCTTTTGGTTTTGCTTTCTATAGAGCATTTATCACTATCTGACATTGTATTATATATTTGCTTGTTTAGTGTCCCTTCGTTAGTATATAAACTTCACGAGGCAGGGCTTTATTTTTCTAATTCACCAATATATATATTATGTGCATGGAACAGTAGCTGGCACATCTCAGCCTCTCCGTAACTACTTAACTGAATACACGATTGAATGGCTTGTTCACATGTTTATGTTGCAACCAGACAGGTAGGCAGGCGTTGTAATTGCTTATCTCCGAATTCCTTGGCACTGGCTAGATATGACATAACTTTGCAAATAATGAATAAGTAAATTATTCTTAACATTGTTCCTGGACAGGAAAAGCTGTATCCTAGAATGCTCTATTAACACATTTAAAATTGACCTTTTAAAAAAGATTATTATCTTGGGGTTAATTCATTACTACTTCAGCGTGGCAAGAGCAGGCTGCATATTTTCAAACCTTGGGAACTGATAATTTCAAGAATAAAAGACCACCAGTAGATATTTAATGATATAATTCTCTATTCAGAATATTATATTTGAAATTTGCTTATAATTTCAATGTTAGATTTCCCAATCTTCCAAGTCTATTACTTTTAAATGTAAAATTAAAGGGAAAAATGTATGTGTGGACTAAACAAACCACATAGGCAAGATTTATCCTACAGCAGCCACAAATTTGGAACACTTGTAGTATGTAGATACCTTTTAAACCTTATTTTTCTTTTTCTCAAAGAATATAAAAATCCTAATCTAAAAAAACTAAAGAATAAAATAACAATAACAAAGGAAAGAAAGAAGAAATATGATTCAGAAAGTAGGAGGCAATTTTACAACATGTACAAGCATAAAATTTTGTTCATCTGACACTGATGTTACACGGCAACTTTTTAAAAAGTAGAAGGCAAGCTACAGATACTAAAAACAATACTGATATGGAAGGTTCTGATCGTAGTCTAATAATTTCCCCCTTAATTGCAGCACTTCTTTTGGTCCTAATAGGAAACAGAAATGGTTTCTCCCAAACTTAGTCATCGCCCATTTTCATGTATTTTCTTTTGTTTCTCAGTCGAGAGGGAACAAGATAAACGACTAGTCAAATTCTCTTCTGATTGGTCAAGTCCGCCAGAGCAGTGGTTCTCAACTGGACCAAAGAGTAGAATCGCTCTGAAACGCAGCCTCCCGGACCTCCCGGGGTTTCCGGTGCCGAAGGTAAGCGCGGCTGCGCGAATCCGCCTTTCCAGTCCCCTTCGAGCCACTGCCTCCGCCGCCCGGGCGGGAGGATCGCCGCGCTGCTGCGCCCAGGAACCCCCCATCACAGGGGTGACCACCGCAAGGCACATTTAGCAAAACGATGACAACCACGAAAAGTTAAAACCACACACTCGCACACAACAGCAAACTACAGCACTCCCGTGAGGCCGCCCAGGTTTGTCTGGCTGATGTTTCGTCTCTTTCACTTGAGAGCGGAAATGCTCCCGGGAGTGCTCCTCGTAGCAGTGTCACCAATTCCCCTCAGGGTGTAGCATCATTTTTAGGAACGTATTACCGTGAATACGGTAAACCTGCTTGGGACAAGACTCAGAGCTACAAACGTCTGCGCCAGTTACAAGCAAAGGAACAACCGACTGAGGAGGAAAGCTCCGCCGCCTAAATCAGTTCCCGCCCGGCCTTCCGTCATTAGAGAGGGGGTGTGGCCAAGCGCGCGGCGGTCATGTGACCGCGTGGAGCCCCCGCGTGCCGCCAGGTTCTGTCAAGTCGCGCGATCCGCCGTCATATCAGCTTATGGCTCCGGTCCCTGATTGGCTGGCGTCACCGGCTCGTCTGAGCCTGGTTCAGGCTCCGCCCCTCCAAGCTGCGCCCGCTATTTGGCCCCGGAGGTGCGCAGACCTGTAGGTCCTGTGACCCCGCAGCAGCCGGATCCGCGGCGCATCTTCTCCCAGGTAAGGATGGCGGGAGGGCGGTGAAGGAGGCGGACCGGAGCTGGACCGGAGAGTAGGGGAGGAAATGGGGATGGAGAGAACCAGCCCGAGGTGGCCCAGTTGGGGAAGTGAAAAGTGCACCTGGCCCTTTCTTTTCCAATGTGGCACAGACTTTTATTGAGTGCCTGTTAGATGCCAGGCACGGGGCAGGAGCTAGGGTATAGGGCTCCTGCACCGACTCGTAGCACAAACGCGGGTAAGTGGACGCCCTGAAAACGCAGGCTGCGAGAGCTGTGATGGGGCGAGTGCGGGGCACAGGGCACCGCCGCGAGCTGGCCCCAGCTGGGAGGGAGGGGCGTTGTCGCCGGAGACTAGTTAGGGGCTGCTTCCCGGCTGGAAACGGAATCTCAGAGCGCGAGGGGGCCTGGGCGTGAAGGAAACTGACACACGGATGGACGTGAAGAACGTGAAATATTTGTTGGCTGTTGTGGATCTCTTATCCAAGGGAAGTCTGTCCACTGAACACTAATGCTTTACTTTGCGACGAATTTCCCTCTGTTCTTGGAGGAATACCTTTTCGTTTGTTTTTTTGAGGAGCAAAGGAATTAGGCTGAAGAACTAACCATTATGTGCAAATTCTTGAACATTGTAATTAGAGCTTCAGTTACTGGAACATAACTGGGGTGGGGCGGGGGACAACAATCCACGGTTTGAGAAGATTAGAAGAAAAGGGAACTAATTTATTATCTTAGCTTCGTAAAAGGAAAAATCATGTCTACTAGCATTCCTGTGTAATTTGGAGGTAATATAGAAGAAGAAATTACTTAGATAAAGTTTCCAAACTGGAGAGTTTGTGGTAGCTGGGTATTTTTAGCCAAAACTTGGTAGCTTACCTGTCTTTGCATCACCTTCCTTTCTTTTTTTCCTGTTAACTTTGTGATAATAAACACCTATGGATAATAACTACATGACCCTTGATATTTAAAGAGTACTTTCCATTCATTATGTATTGTAATTAATATTGGATGCTCAATTCCCCAGCATATATAATAATATGTTGAGAAATAATATAATGTAATAGCTAAGTGAACAGACTCTGGAATATACATAGCAGCTGTTATTTGTTACTGAACAAGTTATTTTGATACTTTTTACCTCAGTTTCCCCATCTATAAAATGGAAGTTATAGAATGCCTACCGCATAGGGTTACGCTAATTAAACAATAGAATACATGAATTGCTCTTTAAATAACACTATGTTCTCTTTTTTTTTAAAGATGTCATTTATTTATCTTTAGAGGGGAAGGGAAGGAGAGAAGGAGAGAAATATCAGTGTATGGTTGCCTCTTGTGCGTCCCCTAGCTGGGAACTGGCCTGCAACCCAGGCATGTGCCCTGACTGGGAATCGAACCGTGATCCTTTAGTTCACAGGCCCGCACTCAATCCACTGAGCTAAACCAGCAGGGCTAACACTTGGTTCTTAATGTTAGCAATTAACTATACTTTTAAGGTAAAGTAAAAAAGTAACTGTAGACTCAGTCATTCTAAGCCTAATTTTGTTTTATTAATAACTATGTTTTAAGCAAAGTTTTGTTTTTTGCAAAGGTAAAATAATATTTACTAAAGATTCTATTTCTGGCAGGGTCCTCAACTTAGGGTTCGTGGAGCCCCTGAGTCCAGCCCTTTAAAATTATATAAGCTTGTAGGATCCCTAAGAATTTTAAAAATTAAAGAGTTGAAGAGATGAGTAACAAAGAGAAAGTAGAGCTTGGTTAAAGTCAGTGGGTTTAGCATTTATTACTCAATGACCTTGGGCAAATTACTTGAATTTCTTTGCCTAGCTTCATCTGTAAAATAAGGATAATATTAGTACCTAATTCTTGGGGCTTCTTGAAAGGGTTAAATGAGTTAATATTTGTATTAGCTGGTATATAATAAATATTAATATTTCTATTATTACCAATGATTAATTAGCTATTAGTTATTTTTTAAAGGACTCTTCTTTATGCACTTTTTTTTGCTTTAGGTTAAGATAGTTTGGACTTAGCTTTGCTTCCTGTTACAGTAATAATAAAAATAGCTCCTATTTATTGACTACTTTCTCTGTCAGATGATGTCCCAAAACTATGTACATAGTCTCTGAATCTTACAACATTCTATAATGTAAATATGTTATTGCCAATTTGTAGATGTGGATTTGAATTTAAACTTCAAAATTGAATTGCAGCTTTAAAATCATATTGCTATTGATTTCAGAAGATTTTATGTTAGATGTCAGAAGTTACAGCAATGTATTCATGAATACCTACTTACTATATTCAACAAATAGAATAAATTGAAACCAGAATTCTAAAGACACTTAAACCAGGTTTAATTTCATAGTATCTAAACTGCTTGTAGGTTGACCGAGGTACGTTTCTCCTCCCTTGCAGACACTGGTTTACTGTAAGAGCAATTACACAGAGAATATACAAATTAATTCAATTAGCATGATACTCAGGGAAAAGCAAAATTAAAGAGTTTTTTTAAAGTTAAAGATTGAGATCTTAAGGTTTTTACTTACATCTGGTATTAAAGATTGAATAAAGAAGATTCTTTATTAATGTTTCTTTTTGGCTGCGTTGTACTATCTCAGGTACTGTATGGAGTAGGGTCTGTGTGGCACCGTAGGTAACATGCAGAGTAGTCCATCAACTCTTACCAACCTGGGGGTGGCAATACCCTTTTCAATCATTAGTTTTTTCTTAATGTTTATGTTTCCTGGTTTTACTTAGTGCACTTCCTCTGCTACACTGCCTGCCTTGACAGCCTCTACCCCTTATGACACTTCAACTTCAACTGCTGGGATCTCTGTTGAATTTCAGATTCCTATTTGCATGTAGTCTCCTGCTTATGTCTAGTAGCTGAGATGAGCCACAGGCAATTAGATTTAAGCCCCAAGCTGACCCCATCATTCCTCACATACCCCCATCCCTGTCAAACCCGATCTATTAGCTCTCCCAATAGTCCCCATTTCTGTTTGTCTGACAATGGAGTGAAGGTACAGTCCCCTCAACTAAGAAGGTGTATTAAGACTGAAGAATGAAAGCAGGCAACTTTATCGATTATAAAAGAATTGTATAGTAATTTACTCATGGGAAGATTTGGTTGGAATGGACAGACAGCCCAGCACTCTGTACAGATTATTCTTCGCTGCTAGAGAGTTGTTACAGTAAATGTTTTCTAGTACAACTGAACTGCTAATGACTGACAAGACAGAGGTACAGAGAATGTGGAATGAGCCAGGAGCCATACCTCCTTGCGGTCTTAGGATGGATAATTGCTTACAGTTGACACCAGAACCTAGTTTGATAAAGATCTCAGTTGTTATGCCAGTCTGGCCTTCACTGACAGAAATCTTTATGGCTACATTGTGTAAGCTTACGGGTCACAGCTAATTATTAACTATGAGGCTTTGGTGCTGGCTGAGACTAGTTAGGTCAGGGTTCAGAACACATGTACTAACTGGAAAGATAGCAGGGCACACAGATATGGAATCAGCTTTGTTTACATCTGTACCCGTACAACAGTACAGTGACACCACCATCCACTCAGGCAAGCTAAGAACACCATAATCGCCTTATATTTTTGTCTCTCTTGCATTCCAGTATCTAACCAGTTATCAAATCCTATGGGATTTTTTACTTGCTAAATCTCGGATGAGTAAGTCTGTTCTCTCACCTTCTTTGGGTTAGTCTACCACAGAAGCAACCAAACTAGTCTTCCTGCTTCTCGTCATTCTCCATATTCCTAATAGAATGGCTTTTTTGAAACATAGGTGTGATTATACCTCTTTCCTATGCAAGTATCTTTGGTTTCTCCCAATCTTGTGTGGAAGTCCAAGTTCCTCACCAGGACATCAGATCCCTGCACGGTCTAACACCAGTTTCTATCTACCAGGTCTGTCCTTGAGCACTTTCCCCTCCCCTTTGTCCCATTACCCTGTTGGTCACTCAGTGGCCACACCCAGTGAGCCATGACTGTCCTTTGACCTTTCTGTGCCTTTGCAGTTGTTGCTATTTGAAATGGCTATTCCTGACCTTTGCTTTATGGTAATGTCCTGAAAGCCCAAATCAAATGTTTTCATTATGCGCCCTCCACTGTAAGCTGAGATAGTTATGTCGTCTTTCCTAGTTTCATAGAATTTGCTTATATAATATACCTTTATTACAGCACTTGTGATATTAATGTAATTATTTATTTCTGTACTTGCCTTACCATTAAGATGGATTTAGATAATGTCTTTTTAAATTATATTTTTTGATTGTGCTATTACAATTACCCCAATTTTACCCACTTTGCTCCTCTCCATCTGGCACTCCCCACTCCCTCAGGCAATCCCCACACCATTGTTTATGTCCATGGGTTGTACGTATAAGTTCTTTGGCTGCTCCATTTCCTGTACTGTACTCTACATCCCCATGGCTATTCCATGACTACCTATTTGTACTTCTTAATCCCCTCACCTCTTCACCCATTCTCCCACAACCCCCTCCTATCTGCCAGCCATCAAAATACTCTCAATATCCATGGTTCTGTCTCTGTTCTTCCTGTTTCCTTAGTTTGTGTTTTAGATTCAATCGTTGATAGGTATGTATTTATTGCCATTTTATTGTTCATAGTTTTGATCTTATTTTTCTTAAATAAGTCCCTTTAACATTTAATATGATAATAGTTTATTGATGATGAACTCCTTTAGTTTTTTCTTGTCTGGGAAGCTCTTTACCTGCCCTTTGGTTCTAAATGATAGCTTTTCTGGGTAGAGCAATCTTGGCTGTAGGTCCCTGCTTTTCACGACTTTGAATATTTTTTGCCAGTCCCTTCTACCCTGCAAAGTTTCTTTTGAGAAATCAGCTGAAAGTCTTATGGGAATTTCCCTGTAGGTAATTAACAGGTTTTCTCCTGCTGCATTTAAGATTCTTTCTTTATCTTTAATCTTTGACATTTTAATTATGAGATGTGTCTCGATATGAGTTCATCTCTTCGGGTTCATCTTGTTTGGGACTCTCTGTGCTTCCTGGACTTGTATGTCTATTTACTCTACCAAGTTAGGGAGGTTTGTCATTTTTTTTTTACAAATAGATATCCATTTCTTGCTCTTTCTTTTCTCCTGGCATGCCTATGATGTGAATGTTGTCCCAGAGGCTGCTTGAAACTATTCTTGGTTTTTTTTTTTTTTTTTTTTTTTTTGGATTCTTCTTGTTTTTCTGATTGATTTCTGTTGTTTTGCATTCTTATGTTCCAAATCATTGATTTGATTCTCAGCTTCATCCACTCTACTGTTGATTCCTTGTAAATTGTTCTTTATTTTAGTTAGTAAATCCTTCGTTTCTAACTGGATCTTTTTTTATGCTGTCGAAGCCCTCACTAAGTTCCTTGAGCATCCCTATTCCTATAACTGGTGTTTTGAACTCTTCATTTGATAGATTGCTTATCTCCATTTTGTTTAGTTCTTTTTCTGCAGTTTGATTTGTTCTTTTATTTGGACCATGTTTCTTTGTTTCCTCACTTTGGCAGCCTCCCTGTGTTTGTTTCAATGTCTTAGGTAGAGCTGCTATGACTCCCTTGTCTTGGTGGCATGGCCTAATGTAGTAGATGTCCTGTAGAGTCCAGTGGCACAGCCTCCCCGTGTCACCCGAGCTGAGTATTCAAGGTTCCCCCTCCATTTGGGCTGAGTACTCCCTCCTCTTGTAGTTGAGCCTTGACTGCTGTTGGCAGGTCAAAGGGAGGGATTTGCCCAGGCCAGCTGGCTGCAAGGACTGGCTGACACCATCAACCTCTGCTGTCCATGGAGGATCGGCTGTGCAGGGGCAGGATGGTGGTGCCCCGATGTGGTTTGTAGCCATCCACTGGGTGTGCTGGCTCTGGGTGTTCCTAGATGGTGCAGGACAAGGTCAGCCACCACCTGTGTTCTGCCTGGGACTACCCAGCATGAACTGCAAAACCATCTGAGATGGCTGCTACATGAGCTGGGCTTGGAGATTCCCAGGTGAATCTAAGCTGACTGCTGCTAGTGCCAGGCCTGGAGCCACTTAGGAAGAGGTATGGGTCCTGGGGGCTCACTGAGGCCAACAGGTGCTTGTTTGAGAGGATTTAGGAAGATGTGAAGGATGAGCCATGCCCAGCCATTCATATGAAAAAGTCTCTGTTAACAGCTTGGTTGGACCCATAATTTGGGTGGGGCAGAGCCTCAGGGAAACACCAGCTCAGGGCAAATAGTATGAGCTAGGTTGACGGAGTCTCAGGTATGGCCCTTGCCTGCTGTCTCTATGGCTCTGTGGGGGAAGAGCTCAGAAAAGGAACGATGGCCTCTGCCCACTGTTCTGTTTGGGAGAAAGCTGTCCCCCAGCTTTCACCCTGATGCCAGACACTTCAGTTCCTCCCTGTATGCCTGGTGCCTTTCAAACTGCTTTCCCAGTGCTAAAGCTCAAAGGGAGTGAGTCTTAAGTCTGTATGCAGGACTATTAAGAGGAACTGCTTGGGAATCCAGCGGTGTCTTCCACCAACCCAACCGCTGCTGGTTTTCACAGCTAGAAGTTATGGGGACTTATCTTCCTGGCACTGGAGCCCTGGGCTGGGGGGCCCAGTATAGGTCTGAGACTCCTCATTCCTGAGATATCCCTTCCAAATTTTTATCCACTACATGTGGGTGTTGGACCAGCCTGTTCTCCCTCTCTGCCCCTCCTACCAGTCTGGATGGATGTGTTTTTGTTTTTTATTCCCCAGTTGTCAGACTTCCATTCAACTCGATTTCTGATGGTTCTGAGTAATGGTGGTTCTATATTTTAGTTGTAATTTTGATGTGGTTAGATGATATCTTTTTAATCTTTGCACGCTCATTACCTAATGTAATGTGAGATACTTAATCATTACTTGAATGAATTAATAATGTATGATGAAGGATATATGTCAATATCCAGCATTTGGTATTAATTAAGTAAAATCTTTCAGTGACAAAGTGAGGAAGACTGCTTGCAACCCATATCACAAACATGGGGCTACACCCAATGAAGAATTTTAGAATTTGACTTTAAGAGACTAAAAACCCAGTGGAAAAATGGGCATTGCGAAAATTAAACAGATAATTCACAGAAAAAAATATAAATTATTCTTAATAGGTAAAATGATGCTCAACCTCACTCATAATAAGGTAAATGTAAAATAAATATGCATCAAGATATCATTTCTTTGCTCTCAGATTGATGAATATCCCGAAGTTTGAGGATATACTCTGTTGCTAAAGTTGCAGGGAGGTAAAGTTGCAGGCACTATCCTGTGTTACTGTGGACCTGCAAAGTACTGTATAGCACAACCCCCATAAGGAGCAATTCAGCAATATTTACTAATGTCACCAATGCAATTACTCTTTGGCCTAGCTCTCCTGCCTGTAGAAGTTTACCAGTACATGGTTGAATAAATAACAATGTCACACCCCAAAGTCTGGAAAGCCCTACATACCAAAAGTTTTGTGTTTTCCAAAATTGGGCACTTCAACTCATTTAATGGCAAAGATTGACTCCAGCTGATTGATGTGCCCATTGTGTCTTTGTGCACCTACCACATACTCCTGCCTCTACTTTTTATTTGTACTGTTTTGTTGCTTTGGGTTTAATTGCGTGTGAAAATATAAAAAAACAGTTAACAATAGCCCTGTGAATAGCAGAATGAATGGAAGCATCTGTGATTAGTAATAGCACAGAAATTAGAGCCATCCTGCCACCTTGGGCGTGGTACATCTGTGAAGCAGCGTGCTAAAGAAGACAGTGTGGAGACCACCACCATGTGACTCAAGAGTAGAAAGACAGATTGTAGAAGTTTTATGCCAATAATGAGGACCAAGAACTGATGAAAAGTAAGAAACCGCTGCATGGGACAGAAAATGAAGATCTGAATCATATGTTGATTAAGAGAATTTGACAATAAGGAAGTAAATAAATGCCGCTGATTGCTTTGTTGATCATGCAGCAAGGTAGAATAGATCATGAAGAACTGCTCCTGAAGATGAATGTTAATGTTAAGGAAGGATTCAGAAATTTAGGAAGCAGCATGGTTAAAAAATATCTGAAAGTCTTGTGAAAACTATCCTGTTGATCGTGAAGCAGCTAAACATTACCTTGATGAATTTGCTAAGGTAGCATCTGATGACAGTGTGAGTGCTGAATAAATATTCAATGAGGATGAAATAGTTCTATAGTTGTATTATATTCCTAAAAATCTTTAGACCACAGGAGAAGAACACCAGTGCTCCAGACACATAAAAAATAAAATTGACAGTGATTAGAAAAAGCCAGCTTCTAAAGTGTTTGAATAAGTCTCACAAAATACCTGAGCACCTTTATGCAGAATCTTCAAGCTGTTGGCGTAAGCTCTGCACACGCTGGACTGGAAGACAGTTGAAGATCTTTAATCATTTCTAGATACCTCTTTTGTGTATTCTCCTTAACTTTTTGTTAAATTAATGTGTTAACATTACTTCCCCCCACTATGACTGGAATACAGCCTTTTTACCAAGGTTTGTTACACCCTGGAAAAACAAGTGTTTGTACTGCTTGCAGTAGTTAACAGAAACATAAGAATTAAAACTTTCTCTAAGAGATCAGCCCTAAAGATCTTGTTTTAAAAACTGTTAATGCTTAAAAGGATGTTGAGAAAATCAGCATTAATAAATGCTTAACATTGTAGCTGACATTGAGGTTTGAAAATGAACCTGCGGATAAAGATTTTACATCTTACATCACCAATGAGAAAATGCTACCAGACTTTATTAATTACACCATGTATTTTATCAGCCCAAACCATAAGTCAGGAGACTCTGGCAGGAAGAAATGAGCCTGATGCTTCTGTTGTGCATTTCTTGGGTGACGGGGAAACTGCTGAAAGACTGTTAAACACGCTTAAGCACGAAGAGAGTAATGGCTGTGTTAACGATGGCGACATCAGTGGGTACAGTGGGGCCCAAAGGGGGAAACTGCGAGGGAATTATGGTAAGCAGTTAAATGGCATCTGGTTAGGCAGAAACACGTTGATAGGGCAGATGACACTAGCGAAGTCTCCTCAGAAGGCCGTCTTGGGTAGTGCTGCCTTACCTCTTGAGAATCCCGACCCCCGCCCATCCTCAGTGCCTGACACTGCCCTCATGGACCCTTCTCTCTCAGGGTCTCAAGCAGCCAGCGTGTGAAAGTTCATTACACGTGTAAGCACACATACATGCACAGATAATTAACTTTGGTGCGTATTTGAAAGTTTACTGAATACTTTCCTTGAAAAATAGAAGTAATGAAGTACTATTTTAGTCTACCAATTGTATTTTCATTAGTTTATGACTACATATGTAATTACTACATAAATTACTGCCATACAAATGCACTATAATCGTACTTCCAGTGTGTATCCACTTAATGTGAGTATTCATTTTCTAAACACATATTTGTGTTTACTAGCAGGAGATGTTTTGACCTCTGAAAAGTGTAGAAATTCTGAATTCTCAAATACATCTGAAATGTTTTACGAAGAAAAAGGTAGACATGTGCTATGAAGGAGGAGGAGATGATGACTTCCAGAAGAGCAGAGTAAGAACTTCCGGAAGTCTGTTTTTATAAAAGCAACAAAATACTGACAAAAGTTGTCAAAATTGGCTTTTTTGGAACTCTAGAAATTAAAGTTTTACAACAATCTTAGGAAGGTTTGTTCTAGAAAAGCGGCTGAAACTCAGTAAGAACGGAAAGCTTGGTGGCGTCTTTGCTTTCCCTGTTTCCGTGCTGCCTTCCACAGCCGTGTGGTGGCCTTGGAAACTGAGCTGCCAGGGAGCAGCGTGAGCTGCGAACCATAGCCTCCCGGTGACCCTGGCAAATCCTGGCAGGTTTGCAGTTCCCCAGAAAGCTCCAACCCAGAAAATTTTCACTTATTGATTTCTCTGGCAGTTCTCTGAAAATCTTGTTTCTCAAGGCTTGTCTTTATTTGATCTGGCTTAGAGTTTGCTTTGTGGGACTAATCTTATCCCTGGGGCTTTTGTTAAGACAGTTTGGCGATTGCTTAACATCATAGCTGTAGGTTACAGTATTGACAGTTGGCACCAGCAAGAGCCTGATGAGAAAATTTAAAAGAAAACACTAAGGACTGTCCCTAGGAGGCCTTGAAACACTCAGAAAGTTTATCGGGAATCTGGGATGATTTCCATGAGAAGGGTTGTGCATGTACCCCAGAGGGGTGGGAGTCAAGGCCCACATCTCTCACTCCTGGCTGAACTTGCGAGTCTGTGCAAGCAGACGGGAAGGGTAAGGGAGGGTTGTGCACTGCCTGCAGAAGCAGTCAGAGCATTGCCCCGCACGCTGCTCCTCAGCAGAGGTGGGGGACTTGTTGGTTCAGGGGCATCCAGCCTTTTAGCATCTCTGGGCCACACATCAAAGGCATTGTCACATATAATCACAAAAACCGCCTCATAATGTTTTAAGTAAACTTACAGTTTTGTGGGGGGCCACATTCATGGCCATCCTGAGCTGCATGTGACCCGTGGGCCGCAGGTTGGACACACCTGGTTTAAGGCATTTAAGGAAATTTGTCCAGTCCTTAGTGAGCAGAGACTTCAGTAGTAGCACACAACAAAGAATACAGGTGTTATACCTTTAGTCTGGGAAAGTCACTTAAATAAACAGTAACAGCAGTGTGAAACCCTGAGGGACACCCATGGGAAATCTGATTTCCAGAGCTGCCACATTATGTTATTTAATGTGTTCTATTCTCCACAAAAAAATTATGGGACACAAAGGAACAGGTAAGTATGGCTTATAGCTTACACAGGCATAAAGAGAAAGCAGTCAATCGAAACTTTCCTTAAGGAAACCCAGATTTATTGGACAAAGACTTTAAAATTGGCTACTATAAATATGTTTAAAGAACACCATCTAAATAAAGAAGGTATAAGAACAATTTCCCACCAAATAGAGACAATCAGTAAAGTGAGAGAATATATTTTTTTAAAGAAAAGAACCAATGAAAAATCAAGGGTTCAAAATGTAACAAGTTTAAAGTGAACTATCGGACTGCACATCAGATTTGAGAGAAAGAACGAAGAATCAAAGAACTGGAAGATAGGTCAATTGAAATTTATCCAATTCTGAGGAACAGAAAGTAAGAGTGAAGAAAAATTAACAGAGCCTCAGAGACTTGAAGGACGCCGTTAAGAATACCAACCTAAGCATAATGGGAGTCCCAAAAGAGAGGAGGGAGAAAAAATAGTAAAAAGGTTATTTTAAGAAATAGTGGCCCCAGACTCCTTAAATGGGTGACAAACATTAATCTACTCATCCAAGAAAGTCAACAGTATGGAATATGAAGCTTCTTACGGGGGTGATGAAGGTGTTCTGAAATTGGATAGTGGTGGCAATTGTACAACTCCAAAAATGTGCTAAAAACTTTGAATCCTTCTCTAAAATGGTGATATTTAGAGTACACAGATTGTGTCTCAATGAAGATATTTAATTAAAAACGGAAGAGGAGGGTATTCTTTAATAATGATGGAGATCTTCAGAATACATTGTTGAATGCAGCAGTGTGTATAACATGTCACTTTCTGTAACGAAGAAGGGAAGTAAAATTTGTGTTTGAGCCAGCATTTTAAGATATTGTAAGGATTCATAGAAAACTAATAAAAATGCTTACCCAGAAGGCTGGAAGTGGGATGTTGATTGTGGTGTACAGAGATAGGTATGGAAGCAAAACTTACCTCTGTATCTTTTTATATCAATTATTTTAAACTACATGTATGTATGATTTTTTAAAAGACTTTTTAAATTCATTTGGGGGTTTAGTGGGGGGGAATCTAGTAGGGGAAATAGACTATAAATAAGTAATTAATTTTTTTAGTCTTTTGATTTTATTTCATAAATTGATGTTTATTTATATGGCCAAATAACAGATAATTTGAATACTTGAAATCAATATGTGTAGACATTTCTCAGATTGGTTTTCTGTTGTTCATATGTTTCAATCATAAATGAGAGAGATTTTAGAATGTTGGATACATTTTCTTCTATAAACTGTGCAGTAAAGAAGGAGGGAGTAGCCCTGACTGGCTCAGTTGCTTGGGCCTCGTCCTGCAAAGCAAGAGGTTCATGGTCCAATTCCTGGTCAGGGCACATGTCTGGGCTGAGGGCCAGTCCCTTCTCACATGGATGTTTCTCTCCCTCTCTTTCTCCATCCCTTTCTCTCTGTCTAAAAAGAAATAAATAAAATCTTACAGTTGTTTTAAAAAATAAAAGAAAGTGAGGGAGTAGATAAATATATTCTAGATTCAGTGGTCAGTTTACAAAAGCTGACCATAATGTTGCTGGACTGAGTAACAGATTTATGAAAATAGAACAGACTTATTTACTGAATTAACTCAAGTTCTTTGAAAGCTTAAGTATCTTGACCAGGAGTTGACAAACTTTGCTTTTAAAGGCCCTAATAATAAATATCTTTGGCTTTGTGGGCCAAACTTGTCTCAGTTGCTAAATCTGAGAAACAGCCATACGCAATATATAAACATCAGACATAGCTGTGTTCCAGAGAAGTTTTTTGTTTTGTTTTTTCTCTCTCTCTCTTTTTTTTTATAAAACAGGCTCTAGTTTTCGGCCATGGACCCACATTTCCTAGTCCTTGACCTGGAGCGTTGCTTAGTGGGCAGAGGAATAAATGTATTCTAATTCTTAACATAAAGAATACATCTCCCTTTCTCTGTCAATGAGAGTGGCCCTTTTTTCTGTTATAAGAACAGGTCATCCCTGACATCTGTGTTTGTGGAGGCAACATAGTTACCTTTTAGGAAATTCATTTTAAGTTTCAGCACTGAAGCAGAAACTCTAAAATGCAAGGTGTTTTTTTTTATTTTTTGAGAAGAGAGAGGCTACTGAAACTTGTAGCTAAAAGAGCAAACCATTCGCCTGCATACCTCGTGCCCTGCATTCCACCTCTTTACTATGGTCCATGTGGCCCTGGGATGCAGTAGTAGAAAGGTACACCGAGGTGGGATTCGATCTAGAGGCCACAGATCAGCTAGACCTCAGAGAAAGTCTTTCTGGGTCTCAGTTGCTCCAGCTGAGCTTTGGTGCCCCCATGTGTAATTTGAAGACATTGGACCACAGATAATATTTAAGATCGCTTCTGGCTGTAAAGATGGCACTTAGGGGGTTCTGGTAGGAGCAGACTACTACTACCCATGCTTCTTAAAGCTGGAACTTCACATTTATTTTTCTGAGAAATTTTTGCTTTGAGAAATGTCAGTGTGGGTAAGTAATTGTTGCACATGTTTATCCTTTAGGGGCTGAGATGGACCTTGTACTCAATGTTGCGGATTATTATGTTTTTACACCATACATCTATCCAGCCACCTGGCCAGAGAACAACTTCTTCCGACAAACTATTAGTCTTCTGATTATAACAAATCTTGGTGCTTATATCCTTTATTTCTTCTTTGCAACACTGAGCTATTATTTTGTCTTCGATCATTCATTAATGAAACATCCACAATTTTTAAAGGTAAGCGATTTCCTTATCTGTTTTTAATTACTATAGAATCAATATAATATAACAATATAATGAATTTGTGAGTTATTCATATTAAATTGATTATAAACATTAAATAAAGTTTTTGAAACCAGCCCCAAATGGGTTCTATATTTTTTGAGCTAATCCCACTTCTTCCTTAATTTAAACAAATAGATGAATTCAACTCCCCCCCCCAGCCCCAAGCCCCCGCCAACTAAAAGCCTGGTATTTTGCTAGTTACATAAACAAGAATTTCTTTGCTAATAGTGATAAATAAATAAATGCATACATTTATGTAGTTATTTTAATGTTTGACCCAAACTGAACTATATTTTTACCATGTATACTTTTCTTTGACTAGCTAGAGGATTGAAACTCAGTAGTTTTAGGTTATTTACAGTCATTTTTCTATTTCAGTTACTTGTACTTGTAAAATACAAATCTCAAATTCAAGTCTCCAAGGACTGGAAGAAAAAGGGTTAGGGATGGAAGTTAATTATGAAAGAAATGGTTATTCAGTAAATAGAAATTTGGACTACAGATTTTGTTGGAAGGACAATAAGTTTGAGAATTTAAAATATGTATTGTATTTTCTCGGTACAAAAGGAAATTTTTTTCTTATATACCCATTCCCACATAATAACATTTTAATAGAAACATTATGGAAGTAAGCTCATTAATATAAAAGAGATTCTAAAAATCCAACTCCAAAAAACTTGATGCTAGTTTTGTTTAATAGACAGTTTGTGATTTTTAAGTATTGGAAATTTCATTTTCAGAATCAAGTCTATCGAGAGATTATGTATACTGTGCAGGCTTTACCGTGGATGAGTATTCCCACTGTTTCCTTGTTCCTGCTAGAGTTGAGAGGTTACAGCAAATTATATGATGACATAGGAGGCTTTCCACACGGTAAGTAAGCAGAATGTCAGCCACAGACTGGTTTTCCTAAAGAACCAAATCAGTTTTTTCTTGTTCTTCAATTTTTTATTGTATGCACTTATGTCCTGCCACATATATACATTTATTTAAGTTTATCAGTTTTAAAGTCTGTGTTTTAGATGAAATTGTGTCTGGGGAAGATCAGTGAGATCACATAGCCTTTGCATTTGTTTCCTATTACCTGTATTGAATTCAAACTTCTAAAAGAAAGTAACTCAAATAATACATGACAATAATCGAAAATCAGAAAATTCAGATTTTAAATATTGATTATCTTTCTACCTAGACACTGTAAATCTTTTGATGCCTGTCCTCTCACTTTTCTATGCCTCGTGTGCTTCATTGGTTACATTACAAAAATGAAACTACTATGCATACTGGTTTGAACTCTGATTATTTTCTGATAGCAATATATATGCCCATATTATCATGCCTATAAATACTGGCATCATGTAGTATGTTAGTAATAGTATCTAATTTTTAGAACTTTAGATTGTTCCTCTTTTGCCTATTATAAACAGCCCTGAAGCAACTAAACTTTTTGTGAAATTCTGAAATGAATCCATCAAGATACATTTCTGGTGTCTAGTATTAGAAAGTAAGAATAATAGTTAACATTTGTTGAGTATTAATAAGTATCAGCTATAGTTTTAAGCTTTTCACGTATATCAATTCATTTTATTGTGCATCAGTTCTGTGAGCTAGGTACTATTATGCCCCTTTTTATATAGGTTAGTAAATTAAATGTACAGAGAATTGTAGTAACTTGCCCAGGTTTCTTGACAAATAAGTGGTGGATCTGCACCAGCACCTCTGCTTTGCAAGTAAGAGACTAGTTAAAGGAGGGAACAAAACTCACACACTGAGGTGATGAATTGACTAGACTTTGAAATGTAAAGGGATAATGAGTAAAAATAAAAGGAGGAAGGGCATTCTAGATAGATGGAACAGTATAAGTGAAGGTACCGAGGTAAGATTTTCGGGATGCTGGGAGGACATTGGGTGAACCAGCCTGGTTAGTGCAGGAACAGATGAGGTTGACAAGATCAGAAAGCGTCAGGTCACTGGGTTATTGCTCAGATTCAAGTGTTTAGTGGAAAATAAAATTCTAAGCATGGACTTAATGTATAAAGATATGTTTATGAAGGAAAGTTATTAAATACAGTTATTCTCGGAGATTCGAATAAGAAAGATGCTTCAGGAGTATCCTTTTTCTGTTTCCTTAATATCTTAATAGGTTAAGAAATATTTAAGGTGGGAGTCTTCCTAGTTTTTATATGAGGGAAATGAGTAAAGAAGCAGATTCTAGAGAGTCAAGGGAGATTAATTTGTAATGTGTTTAATTAGCCAAAACAGATAGGTTATGGTTTTTAGTCTAGGGTCATATTTTGTGTTGAGATGTGTAAAAAGTGGGTGCTTACCCTGGAGGCCGAGTCTTGATTCTGCTGTACTGTTCTCTCCTCCAGGCTGGTTTCACCTCATCGTCAGTGTCCTGTCCTTCCTCTTTTTCACCGACATGCTCATCTACTGGATTCACAGAGGCCTTCATCATAGACTTGTCTATAAGGTAGAGCCGTTTTTAGGGGGGAAATGACACATTTCAGCAGCTTGTGGTTATAAATTGTTCTCTATTTCCAAGCATTTTCTCTGTATTAAATACCACCATAGTCATGACAAATAGTGGGTATGTTTTGTTTGTGTTTTTTATGAGTTTGGAGGGTTTATGCTAACATTTTACTGTTTGGGGGTAAGGGAGGGCATTTTATAAAGTGATACGCTCATTTCAAAGGGATTTTTTGGTTAAGTCATTTCCACAGCTTGAGTGTGAAAAGCTAAGTTAATGTTGCTCTTGGTGCAGTGTGTGCTAATGGCATTCTTTCCTTCTGTAGCGCATACATAAACCTCACCACATCTGGAAGATTCCTACTCCGTTTGCAAGTCACGCTTTTCACCCTGTGGATGGCTTCCTGCAGAGTCTACCTTACCACATATACCCTTTTCTCTTTCCATTACACAAGGTGGTTTACATAGGTCTGTACGTCTTGGTCAATATCTGGACAATTTCCATTCATGATGGTGATTTTCGTGTCCCCAAAATCTTAAAGCCCTTGATTAATGGCTCAGCTCATCATACAGACCACCACATGTTCTTTGACTATAACTATGGACAGTATTTCACGCTGTGGGATAGAATTGGAGGCTCATTCAAAAACCCTTCATCCTTTGAAGGAAAAGGACCACTTAGTTATGTGAAGAAGATGACAGAAGAAAAGTGCAACAGCCATACAGGAAATGGTTGCAAATATGAAAAATTATCCACTGAAGAGTTTTCAAAGACTGAGTAGATGATTGCTGACTTATTAAATATTTTTAATAAGGAAAATACTCTATATACAGCCAAGAGACATAGCAGGAAAATGGTGTCATTTGAAAATCAGCACTGCGGGATCTGCTGAAGAATGATCCTGATGGCAGGTGAGGGGAGGATTCTGTGAGCACGATGATTTTAACCTCATCCTTAAAATGCTAGATGTGGTCTGAGGGACAGCCTGTGTCTTTCCATCTAGCCTCTCTATAATTCGTATAGCCTCCACAACCATTTTTTTATGAGATAGAAGATAAATTATTGAGGCGACTAGGTTATGTCCTTTTGCCTTCGTCTACTATATTCTAATTTAAGAAAAATTCATTGTGCTTCATAAGACCAAGACTAAACACCATAACAAAGAAATACTAGTGTAAAGATGGTTCCTTGTTTCAGGAATGGTTATGCCTTTGGTTTTGCTCTGATTTCTTCAAGTGAATAAATCAGTGTGAAGAAATATACTAATATAACATTAGTGGCATCGTAAATGCTGTAATTAATAGCAGTGTGATTAGATTATCACTTCCTACACATAGGAAGCTTATTCTGTGGGGACATTGTTAAACTACATTTTACTGAGTAATAAATTTGGGATTTTAAAAGATTCTTGACACTACCATGATTTAATTCAGATCTGGGGTTATTTAAAGATGTTGATGGTTATTAATGAAAACCATTATTTAATAAATATAAAAACGTGAATCTGAATATGCAGTAGTCCCCCCCTTATTTGTGGGGGATTTGTTCCAAGACCCCCAGTAAGTGCATAAAACTGCAGATATATACTTCCAAACCATATATACACAACATACATACACACACAACATACATACACAGTATGTTTTTTCTGTACATACATAGCTATGATAAAGTTTAATTTATAAATTAGGCACAGGTTAATAACAGTAACTAAATATTACTGTAGTTAGGAAATTTGATGCTCAAATAATGTATTTGACACATGATTTTTTAAATTAAGTTGATACACTGCACTTTTTTTATTCAATGTATTTTTGGGAAAATGAAATGTATCCTTTTAATGAAAATCTTACCATAGAAGCTATTCAACATACAAAGATGATAACCATTACTGATAAAAAATGACATTTTTTGTATGATTCACAGGGAAGTAACAAGGTGTTCAGTCAGAATTTTCTAATTTCTCACACAACCCTGAAACCATATATGTCAAAGATCACAAGATAAAGTCAGTTCAGTTTTGAAATATGAATGGCATGTGTTGCACTGAATTAATTTTACAAAATAAAATATCTAAAGCAACTATTCATTTTGGCTGGAGGCACTGCACTTTTGATGTTTCAGTATTATAAACCCATAATTTTCTGTTATCAGGAATATTTGGGCCTGTCTCTGAAGGCTAGTTTTGAAATATTCTCTCTCTTTTCTGCTCACTTTAATATGAAACCACAGCCCTGACTGGTGTGGTGCAGTCGGTTGGACGTCGTCCTGCAAAGTGAAAGGCTGCTGGTTAGATTCCCGGTCATGGCACATGCCTGAGTTGTGGCTTAAGTCCCTGGTTGGGGTGCTCGTGAGAGGCAACCAGCCGATGTTTCTCTCTTGCATGGATGTTTCTCTCCCTCTTTCTCCCTCCCCCACTCTCTAAAGAAAAATATTTAAAATCTTTTAAAAAAGAAAGCACAGAAATGATGTGGGCTGTCAAAACTGTTTTAGAATGTCCACAAATGCTCAATGTCAAGGGGAAAGAGAATCACATTTTTTCTATGTTTCACATTTTTACTAGTGTTTTAGCACTGAGTTTTATGAGATGAGTCATAAAACTTAATGGTTGGGATCCAGATGAAATTATTTTTCTCTTTTGGTTGCTGTTACAGTATTTGTCTTACTTAAATACACAATGTAGTAATTAGTATTTTTAACTGGTAAATGCATTTGAGTACTTTTTACTCACCAGCCCCTAGTACTCCACTTTGCCCAAGAAAAAGAGGGAAATTAAGAAGCAAATTTTGTTTCCTCATAATAATGGAAGCTAATATTCATTGAGCTTTTATTCTTGATCAGGCTCTGTTGTAAGTACTTGATGTGAGGAAACTGGGACCCAGTTGGGTAACTTTCCCAAGGTTATTTCTCCCTTGTGTATTGCAGTGTGGGTGTTGCTGGTCACCAGGCAGCCTTCCACAGTCAGTCTGAGTCCCAGGCTCCTTCCATCTTGGGAAACTGCATCTCCCAGTCAGTCGAAGGAGCACATAAGAGGAAAAGCATACATGGAAAATGTTGGGGTCAGGCCTGGTAGTCATGCATATGTTCCTTTGGACAAAACTCAGTTACGTGGCCCATCTCACTGAAGGAAATTCAGAGAATTTGGAAACGTGTCTAATTGTATAGCTGGGAGGCTGGGTAACCAGTTTCTTAAACAGCCAGTCTGTCATAATCTTATAATTTATTCCCCCTTTTCTGAGGGTTCCAATAAAGATATTGAAGAGATAAATACAAAGTTATCTCAAGTTTTCCTTGTAGTAGTTGTCTTTGTGTTCTCAATTCTGTAACTCCAATTATGAGTGTTAAAGCTTCCTCTAGATTGTTACTACTGTGTAGCTTAGTAGAAAAGAAGGCATAATTTATGGAGAGAAGGAAGCTTCCTCAAAGGTAATCAGAGTAGTCTCGGCCCTCCCACTGTTTCTCTTAAGCCTGGTCTTACTGAGCAGTACTAGTTAAGCAGTCAGAATGTGGGGTGGGTGTGGTTTGGCTTGGTTTGTTTTTGTGCACTACCATCGTAGTCTTCTGTTCTCCATTAAAGGAATTCAGGGAGCATTCATGGAAGTATCTGACATCCCTTCCGCAGGAATATCAAGTGAAAGACATTTTCCCTTGACTTGGAAACCTTTTGTACTTATAGGATAGGAAGGGAAAACCAAGATTACATTTTCCACTCTTGGTTAAAAATTGGAACATGACTGGAGGTGGTGCAGAACCCAGAAACCTTTCCTGAATCCTTGGCTTCCCCTGTGTCTGTCTCTGTCCCTGTCTCCCTGTGTCAGGATGTTGGCAATTGGCTACTGCTCATCACCCTGTGTCATTTCTTCTTCCAGCTTCAGTAAGTTAGTGACAGATGTAGGAGAGAATTATAACCAGTGTTTGACACATGGAGTTGACGGGGCAGGCTGACTATTTATGTAGAGGGGATGTCTGGGAGGAAGATAAAAAGTAGGGACACAAATCAGAACAACTGGAGGGGGAAAGAACTACCTTTCCTTATTTTCCTAACTTCAAATTCAAAACACTTGATAAGCAGTCTATGTCAGTGCTGACTGCTGTCCACCACGTAGCATTGTTAATGTACACTATTTATTCTAGACCCCAACTTCCTTAAAAGAAGAGATCATGTGTGAATCATGGCTGTATTAAGCCATGTGTCCTTACAGAATGCCCAAAACATGGTTGAGGTTCAATAAATTGCTGAATGAATTAATGAAGTGATGGAAATGCCATTCTCTTTGATAAATATTTTATGAGTACCTACTAGGTATCAAAATACTGAACTGGGTGCAAATATGTAATCCCAGACCCTTAAATGCTGTCTTTTTAGCCAACGATTTGTTTCTCATTTATTCATTAGCTGACATTTGCTGTGTGCCTTGGTGGGGTGGTTACAGGAAGAGCTAAAGGGAAATCGAAGATAGTCCCTATGTCAAGAATAGACTTTCCTTTACTCAAGAGTCCTACCTGCCTCTGGAAATAAAACCCATCAAGCACCCTGGATTCAGACCATATATGAATCCGTAATATGGGTACTGGTTAAAGAGGTGGGCAAATCTGTGTGGAGTGATTTTTTAAAACAGTGCTCTGGATACAAAAATCCCTGTAATTATACAAGATACGACAAACCCGGGAGGATAAGCTATAACTTTGGCTGGACTGTAATTCATCTCAGGAACTGGAAAAGTGAAGAGCTTTGGAGTTATATAGTTTTGAATCCTGGCTGTGCCCTTGGCAGATTGCCCGACCTTGGTTTCTCCATCCATAAGCTGATGAAAATACTGTCTAATACAGTTAAACTAGAAAAAATGTGAATGGATGCTCTTACTCTGTATCTTGTGCTTCATGTCCCTCTCTTGGTTTAATGATCATTGTTGTTATACCTAGGGTATAATTCCAGGGAGAAAAAAAGCCTAGATTCTTTCACCTTAAAATTGGGTAAAAAACAGGAGACACAACTATGGAAGTTGATGTGCAGTTACTTGGAAGAAGAGTACCAATTGCCAAGGAATGTGGGCAGCCTCTGGAAGCCAGAAAAGAACCTCCAGTGCAATCTTACATACAAGTAGCAAGAGTGGACGTCCTTTTATTGTTCCTGATCTTAAGAGGTCATAGTGAGAAGTGCCTCTGGAGAAGCCCCCCAAAAGCACCAGAAACTCACCAAGCTGGCACCTTGATCTTGGACTTCAGCTTCAGTTGCCAGAATTCTAAGAAAATAAATTATTCAGCCAAAAGTAAAAGAGTAAAAATCATGAGGCCCACTAGAGATAGGGAATGCAGAAGAAAATCATATCAGTAAAACTACATGATTTTGCTAACTATATAAAATTGCTACATTATTTACTGTAAGTTTTATAATAGTTTAAAGATACCTAAATTATTCACTGCTAAATAATTTTATTATAAATATTGCTATAACCATAAGATCAGTCTGAGATTTTGAGGTAAAGAGAAAGAAACTTCCCTGAAAAGTAAAAAATTTATTAAGAAAGGCAAGATGGAAGTATCATGTATGCTATATTGTCAGCGAGCCTTCCTGTCAAAGCAGTATTTTGGTATGGAAAGAAAAACACATAAGTAATTGTTTTAATTAATATTTCCTTTATTGAGATACATTTAAAACAGTTTTTGTAAACCTCTGAGCTCAATTTAGATTTTAAGATAAAGTAAGATTTGTATAAAAATAAGAAATTTTTCATTAATGATACAGTTGATCAAATACTACTGAACATTTAACATCATTTACATATTTGATTAATCATATTTTCTTAAACATTTGATAAGAGATTTGATGTCTTTGAGTCATCCCCCACTAAGGAAGACTTGTATACTTGAGAGATCTTTCTTAGCCTCCTTGACAATGCATACTTAATATACTTAAACACAAAATAGCATAACAATATCAAAAGTTAGTCATTCAACATCAAAGTATTCATACTACCGACTTTTATTTACTTCCATGTCATTTTGCATGCCTTCCTGTATTTTTAGATTATAATTTTGTTAACTGTGCCCTTTACTCAGATGGAAACTTGGCCCCCTGACATGTGCTACCAAACGAGAAATAGGAACCCAGAAAGTCGGTGTGCACTCCACTGCCTGCACTTGCAGTGGCTTTTGTCTTCCCCTTCAGTAGGACCTCTTTTCTTTTAACCAGCGGAATGGGGACATAATTCGCATATGATAAAATCACCCATTTTAACTGTCCACATCAGTGAATTTTGACAAATGTGTACATGCAACCACCACCTCAGTCTAGCTACAAGGATTTTCTTCTCCAGAAAAAGTTTATCTCTCTTTGCCATCTCCCCAGCCCTAGGTAACTGGTCTACTTTTTGTCGCTGGAGATTAATTTTGCCTATTCTAGCATTTCATATGCCTTGCACCAGATGATATGTACTGTTGTGTTTGATTTTTTAGTTTACCACAGTTTGAGAAGCATTTCTGATGTTGCATGTATCTATAGTTCTTGATTGCTAAATAGTATTCCATTGTATATCACAATTTGTTTATCTATTTGTTGATGGATATTTGAGTTATTTCTAGTGTGAGGTTATTATGAATAAAGCTACTACAAAAGTGTGCAAGTCTTTGTATGGACGTATGTTTTCATTTCTTTTTGGTAAATACCTATTAGTAGAATTGCTAGATGGTGGGTAGATACATGTTTAATTGTATAAGAAACTGTCAAACTTTCCGAAAGTAGTTGTACCATTTTAACTCCCACTCCTAATATGATGAGTATTTCCATTTCCTCCACATTTTCACTAACACTTAGTATTCTCAGTCTTTATTTTTAGCCATTCAAGTGAGTGTAAAGTAGTGTCTTATTATGGTTTACATTGTATTTTCCTACAACTAATGATATTAAAAACCTTTTCTCCTGATTCTTGGCTGTTTTATGTGTATTCTGTGAAGTATCTGTTAAGTCTCTTCAACATTTTTCAAATAGTGTTATTTTCCTTTGTATTATTTATAAGAATTCTTTATATATTGGCAATAATACTTTGTAAAATATATGCATTACAAATATTTAATCTGTGGCTTGTCTTTCAATCCCTTAATTTTGTTTTTGACTTTTAAACTTAATAAAAATTATTTAATTTTGATTAAGACCAATTTATCACTTTTTGTCTTTCGTAATTATTGCATTTAATGTCCCACTTGAGAAATCTTTGCCTATCCCAAAGCAAGTCAGGATTTTCGGGGTGAGATTTTTGATAATGAATTAAGATTTTTAATAATATAGGCTTTTCATATTTTTATTTCCTTTGTGAGTTTTGATACAGTATTGTGAAGAAGTTTGTTCATCTCACTGAAGTTGTCAAATTTGTTGCCTTAAAAACCTTGTGACAGTCCCCTACTATCCTTACAACGTCTGTACAGGATCTGTACAGGTTTTCTTTTTAATTCCTCATATAGATGATTTGTGTTTTCTGTTTTTCTTGGTCAGCCTAGCTGAGAGAATATCAATTTTATTGATTTTTTAAGGAACTACTTTTTGGCTTTTTAATTTTTCTGTATCGTTTCTCTTCAATTTCACTAATTTCTGCCTCTTTTATTTCCTTCTATTTATTTTGGGTAAAATTGCTCTCTTTCCCCAGCCCCCCAACTTCTTAATGTAGAAGCTCAGATTATTGATTCAATTATTTTCCTTTCTGAATGCAAACATTTAAGTCCACAAAATTCCCTTTAAGGCCGATTGTTGCTGTATTCCATAAATTTTGATATGTTGTATTTTTATTATTATTCAGGTCATGGTTTTTTTCTGTATTCAACAAGATTTCTCCTTTGACCGGCCTGAACTGTTTCCCAGGATAACCTTGCACAGTTGTAGGTTGGCATGGCTGCACAAGCCATGTCATGTGAGATTCAGGTGGAAGTAGAGCTGCAATCGTCTTAGTTTCTGTGCTGGGAGGGAGGGAGCAGCCTGTGAAGCTGTTGCTGAACAGCTGTTGCTGTTCAGTCCTGTTGTCACTTAGCTAACTGCTCGCCTGGCTGACCTAGGGCAGCATCTGGCACACACAAGCCACAGTCTCTCTCTGCTCCACTTCAGCTTCTCCAGATTCCAGACCTGATGTGGGATTCACCCCGTGACAAAGGGCTCGGCCTCTGCTGCCCTTCATCTCACACTTGTGAGAGAATGCCAGGTGTGCCCATCCGCCATCCTGAGTTCCAGCTTAGTCAGCTCCTGTGCCAGCCCCTCACCCCCATGCCACACTGACCTCTTCTTCCAGACCTGCTGCCCTACAGACTTCAGATTCCATCACCAGACACAGAAACAACATTTCACGTTGATTGTGTAACCTCCTTTCACAGTGGTTTGCGGTCAAATCCTTGCATCTCTGACTGAATGCTAACAACAAATTTGGTACCAAATGTGGTTCCAGAGAGCAGAACCTTAAGAAAATTCCCTGAATGGAGCCTGTGATACCTGCTATTGGTTCACTGATTTGATTAGGTTTAAAGTCATTAATGACCTTCTCTCCAATATTAAAGAGGATATTGGAAATCCATGATGTGCAATAGCTAACTTGACTTAAATAATCCCTTATACATACCTGTAATCACGTGCCTATGGAAGGTAAGGCTTTGTAGGACTAAGTACTTACTGCATAGAACATTTTAGTGAATATTAAGGAGTGTAACATGGTTGATTGCTTGCAAGTGTGCTGAGGAACTCAGGCAAAGAAAATGATGAGTTCATCACTTTAAATGATCAGTCAGAATCCAACTAAGGAATCCAAAAGCTTCTACAATTACTCTAAAAGAGACCCTTATTTCCTATAGTTGTAGGGCCAATTCCAATGGGGGTGGTCAGGGTTCACGGTATATTTCCCCACACCAACAAGCAATTCAACACCAGTAAGGTGTCCAAGAGTTTCAGTCAATTCTGACATTATTTTCTCAGATACCAGATTCCACATGTTAACGGCTTCAGTCCCATAAGACTGCCCTTCACCTGATGCCATTGCAAATTGATGCCAGTGCTGACAGGTTATACCTCAGAAGTTCTCACAACCACCTCCTTGGTTTTGATTAATTTGCTAAAGCATCTCACAAGACTCAGGAAACCTGTTTCCTCACTAGATTACCAGATTGTTACAAAGGATGTTAAAGGGTACAAATCCACAGCCAGGTGAAGAGACACATTGGGCGATGTACTGAATGAAGGGCCTTCTGTCCTCATGGAGGAGAGAGCCTGAAAGCTCTCGCAACTCTGTCCCACTGGTTTTTACAGAGGCTTCATTACACAGGCATGACTGATTTAAAACATTGGCTCTTGGTGATTGATTCAACCTCCGGTTCCTCTCCTACTCCAGGAAATCCAGATGGGACCGAGAGGTCCAACCCTCTGATCACTTCGATGGTATTCCCGACAACCAGAGTCCATCCTGAGGATTGTTCTAAAAGCTGTGCATGAACATAGCAGAAGTCACTTTTATAGGTCTCTACATTTCAGAAATTTTGTTCTTTTTTTTACTTTAAATTATTTATATATTTTTAGAGAGGGAGGAAAGGAGGAAGAAAGAGAGGGAGAGACACATCGGTGCCTGAGAAAAACATTGATTTGCTGCCTCTCACATGCCAGGGGACCTGACCCACAACCCTGGCATGTGCGCTGACAGGGAATCCAACCAGCAACATTTTGGTTTTCAGGACAGCACAACCCATTGAGACACCAGTCAGGGCTTTTACATTTTTTAATTTCAGTTGACATACAATGTTTTACTAGTTTCAGGTCTACAACCAAGTGATTAGATATATAACTCACTAAGTCATCATCCCAATAAATCTAGTACCCATCTGAAACTATGCATAGTTATTACAATATTATTATGTAACTACCAATTTGTACTTCTTAATCCTTTCACCTTTTTCACCCATTCCCCCAAACTCCCTCCCATTTTAAATAAGACCCTTTAACATTTCCTTTAACACTGGTTTGGTGGTGATTGATTCCTTTAGCTTCTTATCTGGGAAAACCTTTATCTGTCTTTCAATTCTAAATGATAGCTTTTCTGCATAATCTTGGTTGTTGGTCTTTGCTTTATATCACTTTGAATATTTCTTGCCAAACCCTCTGGCCTGCAAAGTTTCTGTTGAGAAAAAAAACTGACAGTCTTATGGGAGTTCCCATGTAGGTAACTGCTTTTCTCTTGCTGCTTGAAAGATTCTCTCTTTGTCTTTAAATTTTTGACATTTTCATTATGATGTGTCTTGGTGTGAGCCAGATTGGGTTCATCTTGTTTGGGACTTTCTGCACTCTTGGACTTGTATGTCTATTTCTTTCACCAGGTTAGGAAAGTTTTGTGTCATTGTTTCACATGGGTTTTTAGTTCCTTGCTCTCTCTTTTCTCCTTCTGGCACCCTTATGATGAGAAAGTTGGCACACTTGAAATTGTTCTAGAGGCTCCATATACTATCCTTTAAAAAATTCTTTTTTCTTTTTGCTGTTCTGATTGGGTATTTTCTGCTTCTCTCTTACAAATCTTATTTGATCTTCTGTGTCATCTACTCCACTGTTGATTCTCTGTAATGTATTCTTCATTTTAGTTAATGTATTCATCATTCCTGACTTGTTCTTTTTTTGCTTTCTAGTCTCATTTTTATGTTTCCTATCTCTTTCTTGAAGTAGTTCTTTTCCTGAAATTTTGTTTTCCTTTCATTTGGGGCATGGTTATTTTGTCACCTCATTTTTCAGCCTCCCTGTGTTGATTCCTATGTATTAGGTAGAACTGCTATCTCTCTCAGACTTAGTAGAGTGGTCTTATATGGTAAATGTACTGTGGGGTTCACTACACAAGCTTCCTGGTCACCCAAGCTGGGCACTCCAGGTGCATCCCTCTGACCCTCGTGTGTGCTATGTACACACTTCTGTTGTACTTGAATCTTGATTGCTGTCAGCATGTCAATGGGAGGGATTTACCACCAGGCCAATTGACTGCAAGGCCTGGCTGCAACTACCATAGAGAATCAGGTATGCAGGATCCATCTCCACAGAGCACGACTTTCTTATTGGGATTCTGGTGTCCATTGAGTTCAGCCCTTGTGTGCATTGCTTAAGAAGGTGGCTCTGGGGTATCCCCAAAGTATAGTCCAAGGTCAACCAGCACCTGTGTCCTGCCTGAGACCACTTGGCTTGAGCTACATAGTGATCTGCAGTTAGCTCAACTTGTGTTGGGTTTGTAGGTGCCCAGCAGAGGCTAAGCTGCAAACCAAGGCCAGTTCTAGTAGTACTGGGCCTGGGACCACTTAGCAAGAGGTATTGGGCATGCCAAGGCCAGATGCTGCTTGTTTGAGAGATTTTAGGAAAGTCTGAAGCATGAGACAAAATAGGACATTTCTATGGAAAAGCCACTGGAAACAGCTTGGGTGGGCCTGCAAGTTGGGTGGTGTGTAGTCTCAGGGAATCCCCAGGGCATGGTACATAGTGGGAGCCAGCTTGATGACAACTTAGATATGGTGCCTACCCACTGGCTCTGTAGGAGGAGGGCTCAGCAAAGGAACAATGGCCTCTGACAGCACTTCCATCTGGGAGGAAGTTGCCCCTCCAACTCTCTTCCCAAAGACAGACACTTCAGTTCCTCCTGTTATGTCTCTGGCACCTTTCTAGTTGCTGCCCCAGTGTTAGAACTCAGAGGGAGTGGACTTGAGTAAGTCTGTGCGGGGGGGCCTCTAAGAGGAATACCTGGGACTCCAGACCCTTCACCTTAGTCACAATCCCTGCTGATTTTCATAACCAGAAGTTATGGGGATTTCTTTTACCTGCATTGGAACCCTGGGCTGGGGGCTCTGATGTGGGGCTGGGACCCCCTCACTCCTTAGGGAAGCCTCTGTAGATGAGATATCCCTTCTGATTTTTAACCATTGCACGTGGGTTAGGGACCAACCCAGTCTGCAACTCTGCCCCTCCTACCAATATGATGCAGTTTCTTCTTTAAACTCTATTGTAGGACTTTTGTTCAGCTAGATTTCAGGTGGTTCTGAATGATGGTTGTTCTGTAATTTATTTGCAATTTTTATGTGGCTGTGAGAGGTTCCAAGTACCGTACTTACCTATGCCAACAGCCAGTACTCCTCCTCCACAATTTTATAAGAGTCTAATTGTTTTTAATGAACCATTGGTTGATTTGGAAGCAGCAGCTGATTGGAAAATGGGACAACTCACAAGGACCAACTTCCTGAAGGGATGTGAATATTGTTAAATATGAATGCTTGGGTAAGGTTATTATTATTTAGGAAAACTTATAAATACAACCAGTAATTTTGAGAATATCGTATATATTGAGCACTGGGTTAGGAGGTGGGATAGATAGAACATGAATAAATAAATAGGAATATAAGTAAACTCTGGTGAATACTTTGGTAGGAAATGTACACAAGTGCTATGAGATCAGAAGTTTTCCCAATTTTTTCTCCCTTTATCGCCCCTCCACCCTGCACCCCCAACTCTCCAGCATTCCCCACCCCTTAGTTCATGTCCATGGGTTGTACATGTAAGTTCTTTGAGTCCTCCGTCGCCCAG
>PVKM010007161.1:0-42206 GCA_004027735.1 Carollia perspicillata | reverse complement strand
CTCCTTGGGCAAGGGAAGCAAAAGAAAAAATAAACAAATCAGACTACACCGAACTAAAAAGTGCTAGCATAGTAAAGGAAACCATCAACAAAATGAAAAGACAACCCACTGAACAGGAGAACATATTCACTAATGATACATCTGAAAAGGGGTTAAAACCCAAAACTTATAAAGAACTCACACAACTCAACACCAAAAAAAACAAACAATCCAATTGAAAAATGGGCAAAGGACCTGAATAGACACTTCTCCAAAGAGGACATACAGAGGGCCCATAGACATATGAAAGGATTCTCTTTTTTTAAGATTTTATTTATTTATTTTTAGACAGAGGGGAAGGGAGGGAGAAAGAGAGGGAGAGAAATATCAATGTGTGGTTGCCTCTTGCACATCCCCTCTTAGGGACCTGGCCCTCAACCCAGGCATGTGCCCCGACTGGGAACTGAACTGGCAACCCTTTGGTTCGCAGCCCGCACTCAATCCTCTGAGCTACACCAGCCAGGTCTGAAAAGATTCTTCATGTCACTAATCATCAGAGAATCGCAAAACAAGACCACAAGGAGATTACTGCCTCACACCTCTCAGAATCCCTGTCATCAATGAATCCACAAACAATAATTGCTGGAGAGGTTGTGGAGAAAAGAGAACCCTTGTGCACTGTTGGTGGGAATGCAGACTGGTGCAGCCACTGTGGAAAACAGTATGGAGGTTCCTCAGAAAATTAAACACGGCACTGCCTTATGACCCAGCGATTTCACTTCTAGATGTTTATCCAAAGAAACACAAAATGCTGATTTGGAAGAATACATGCACCCCTATGATCGCCGCAGCACTGTTCACAACAGCCAAGCTATGGGAGCAGCCCCAGTGCCCACCAGTAGACGAGTGGATAAAAAAGCTGTGGTGCACACATACAATGAAATATTACTCCTCCACAAAAACAGAATTAAATTACCATTTACAACAGCATGGGTGAACCTACAGGGTTTGTGCTAAGTGAAATAAGTCATCGGAGAAAGACAAATACCGAATAATTTCACTTATATGTGAAATCTAAAGAACAATAAAAACAAACCAACCAGAAACTGACTCATAGATATGGAGAACAGACTGATGGTTGCCAGAGGGGAGGGGCTTGGGGCAGTGGGTGGCAGTTACAAAACGGCCATGGTCATGTGAAGTGCAGCACAGGGAACACAGTCAATAACAGTCTGAGAACTGTGGGGGGCCAGCGGGCACTGGAAACACCAGGGGGGTCACTTTGTGAAGTGCCTGACTGTCTAACCACTGTGCTGTGCACCTCAGACCAATGCAAAATAATATCGAATATAAACTGTAATTGAAAAAAATTTAATAAAAATGTGAATATAGAAGTCAGGCTATCAAAGTTTTAAGAATTATGAAATCTGTCTAAATAGAATATATAGTTAAAAATGGATCGCAAAAGAAACCAGCAAGCATTATAAAACAAAGTCAACTTTTAAAAGACCTAAATTATATGCACGAAATTCTCAAAACCTATCTAAGTGTGTATCTTTATATATATTTATGTGCAAATCTGAAGTATGCTATTACCCATTTTTGAAGGCATTTTTAGTATAATCAAATAATTTAAAATCTACCTAACATGAGTTAGGTACCACAGAAAAAGCATAATGACTTACAAAACCTCCTTATTAGCCCATTTACTCCCCCCTAAATTTATCATAGAGATGTACTGTCAGTGGGGTGTACATTTCCCAGCTTATATAATCACAGAACCATAGGTTTTACCTCTGTCTTGCCTTTATGAATGTGAGCTGTGCTTCTCCACTGTTTGCGTATGTCTGCATGACACCAGTTTGCTCAGACGGCATGCCACGCATGGCCATGCCACGCCCGCTGTTCTAACAAGGTTCTAGCTGCCTACCTAGAGTTAGTCCTTGACCTCTAGCTACACCAGGACCCATTGCTGCTCACTGCCCTTGGTGTCCCCTGCCAGCCTGCCCTCCGTGGCGGCCAATCTCCATCTGTATCCTCGTGGCATCCAGTGCCCAACTGTTCTCCTCTGCTTATCTCACTCCACTCCTCTCTGAATAACTCGGGTTCTACCTGTCAAGTTTTCTTTCCTTCTTCCCAAAGTATCAAATACTGCCTTACAAACTTCAAAATCTCCAAATTATTGTTCACGGTCTCCCACTAGTTATATATTTAATTGTTTTGTTTCCTTTTGAATTTCAAATTCTTAAAGACACAAATTTATTATGCTACTACCTTTGTAGTCAAATTTACTATTCCCATGTTACTTTCATGCCCGAAGTTATGAGAGTGGGTAGAAACAGCGCTCTGTGTAGCCTTTCCACACTGTGGGAAGCCCTGTTTTTTAAGCAGGTGTTTCAAATCCCCCCCCTTTATTGAAATGTAATTGACACATAACACTGTATAGTATTACAGTGTACAAAGTATTGATTTAATGTATTTATATGTTACAAAATGATTAGCACCACAGCATTAGCTACTACCTCCATCCTGTCACATAGTTACAATTTCTTTTTTGTGACAAGAACAGTCAACAGTCAAGTACATGATACAGTACCAGTTAATAGGTGTTGGAAATCTTAATGCATTATTAAGAGTTCACCAACAGCAGCATATCACTTGAGTAACTGGCTCAAAAAATTCTCTGCAGGACAATCTAAGACCACTGATGTTGACCATGTGTGTTTTCATACAATGTAGAGATAAAGTAAATAAAAATAACAGTGAGTTTGCTGATTCTCAGTTGTTGATATTAAATTAAAATATTGAAAGTAGACTCTCTCAAGAAAAGAAATTACATTCTTCTATGTTTTTACATGTCACTGCTTTCTAAACCTTAGATCCAAAGAAATGTACCTAAGAAGAGATTAGCTGCAAACTTCAAAGCTAATAACAGGCACTTTAGCAAGAACATAATTAGATGGCGATTTCCTTGACATTACTTACTCAAAACATACTCTAGAGATGATTCAGGGCTCAAACATGAAAGGATATAAATAAATTCAATGGATCATTTCAAGAAACACAAAGCAAGTTGCAACAGTCAACATATATTTCTCAGAAATGACTCTATATGATAATAAGCCAGGAAAAAAGTACCTTGCAAGAATTTTAATACTAGAAAACCATAAAGAAAGTAAATCTTTGGAAATAGCTAAACCTGTAACATATGTAACAAAGAATGTATGTTCTAAATATATAAAGATAGCTATGTATAAAATAGAGGAAACCCCTTAAAAATGAAGAGAGATACAGACAATCCACCAAAGAAGAAATACAAACTGCCAATATATCTGGAAACACATCCAAATTCACTAGTAACCAAAAATGCACATGAAAGCAACAATACAATTTTACACTATCAGACTGGCAACATTTTCTTTATGATAGCTCCATTGGCATAGACGTGGCACTCTGGGATACTGTCAGTGCAAGCGGAAATTAAACATCATCTTTGGAGGATAATTTGGCAACATAGCCAAACTTTACACAGATACTCCGACCTAGCAAACTCCATGTGGGAATTTACCTAAGAAAATAATTCGACATTCCTGCATGGACAAGGATGCTCAGTACATCATGATTCATAATAACAAAAGCACTAAACATAACAACAAATTAACGACTGGAGGGCTGACTCAACAGACACACACTCCTACAGCAGCATACTGCTTTAGATGATGGGGCTGGTATATGCTTAAAATAGCAATTTGCCCATAATGTATTGTTAAAGGGAAGAGCAGGCTATAAAATATGTGTGGAATATAATCCCGGTTTTGTAAAAAAAACAAAGAAGGAAGGAAAGGGAAGCGAGAAGAGAGAAAAGGGGGAAAGCACGTCTGTGTTGTGGCGGGAGTCTGAGCATGTGGGATGCATGTAAACAGAAAAAACGCCACGCAGGATGGCCAAGGGCCAACTGTAGTTATACTGCAGGTCACCCCTCTAAGAAATAACAGTATGGGTGATTTTTCCTTTTTTCATGTTTTCTGGGTTGCCTGAATTCTATTTTTAAAAAGTCATTTCCACTATGAAAATAAATTTAAGTTGTAACCAAGACTTCATAATTATAATTAAAGAAATCTTTCAATAAATTTAATTTAGAAATTTCTAAAAAGAAATATTTAAACAAATTATCCTTTATCTTTAGAAGGAATAATTTAGCCCTAGCTGGTGTGGCTCAGCGGACTGAGTGCCAGCTGTGAACCTAAGGGTCTCTGGTTCAATTCCCAGTCAGGGCACATGCCTGTGCTGCAGGCCAGGTCCCTGGTGCGGGGGGCATGTGAGAGGCAACCCCACATTGATGTTTCTCTCCCTCTCTGCCTCCCTCCCTTCCCCTCTGTCTAAAAATAAATAAATAAAATCTTTTTTTAAAAAAGCAGTAATCTATTATTTCTAGCTGGACACAGGAGAATACTTTGTCTTCACAAAGTGTGGGTCTAGTTATGGAAAAAAAACCACTCAGACTTGTTGTATGTCTGCAAGGACCATGAGAAAATGCTCTCTAGAACTTCCAATGGGCGAGTACTTCAGTGGAGGCAGGATCTGAAGCATCAGACTACTGCACTGGTAAATAGGGCACCTGCTGCTGGCTGACCAAAAAGGAAATAAAGAAAACTTCATACTAACTCATCATTAAGTGAACTGGGATAGATAGCAATCACAGTAGCAAATATAATGCCCAAAGAAAGATTACGGAGATATTCTAACTTTAGGAATCAAATACAAACTAAACTGATGTCAAGCTCAACAGCTAGAGGGATGAAGTAATAAACCCTTCTCTGTGTTCTCCAAATTCGTCTTCTCTCATTTCACCTCCTCGCCTTCTCTCTCTTCCCAAGTTCAAGAAGGAAAAGGCTATACTAGCAGAATGATAAAGCAAGTTAAATGAAGTCCCACCATTTTAGACAGACATTGTGGATTATTCTAAACAGAAACAAATAGTTTCCTACTTCTTAACATACCCAAGAAGTGAAATAGCATTCTTTCTGCTTCCAAGATTACACATGTGTTTTCAATAAATATTTTAATTTTTGTTTCTTGGTCATCATTTTTTGTAGATCATATCTAACAACCCAGGTCAGACTCACTTTAAAAAGATAGTTGGACACTTTCCATAGGACCTTTTTCCTCACTATTGTGGAATTTCCCTAGAAATTTACCATGCCTATTTCTTCTAAAACCACAGACAATTGGAATTGTGGTGAAAATTTTCACTTTCTTAAAGAATAAATGGCCTGGTCAATACTGCTCAGTTGGTTGGGTGTTATCCCTGCAAACAGAGAGGTTGTGGGTTCAACTCCCAGTCAGGGCAATGCCTAAGTTGGGGTTTGGTCCCCGATCCAGGCATGTACAAAAGGCAACCAATCAATGTTTCTCTCCTTTTTCTTCTCTCTCCCTTCTCCTCTCTCTAAAACCAAAAAGCATATCTGCAAGTGAGGATATAAGAAGAAACGATAGATGTATCTATATAACGTATAAATCACTCTGCTCTTCTCTAAAATCGCCCTGTCTGATAAAGCAATCAGGAGCCGCATGTGGCTATTGAGCAACTAAAATATGACTAGTCCGTATCACACTGGATTTCAAAACTCAATGTACATATACATATAATATTTCATTGATAATTTTATATTGGCTACATATTAAGACAATGTTTGGGTATATTGAGTTAAATATAATTTTATCTTTTTCTTTTTACCTTTTTTGCAATCCTCACCCAAGAACATGGTCACTGAGTTCAGAGAGAGAGGAAGTGGAGAGAGAGAGAGAAACATCGATGTGAGAGACAAACACTGATCGGTTGCCTCCCATATGCACCCGGACTGGAGACTGACCCCACAGCCTAGATCTGTGCCCTGACTGGGAATCGCACTCGCAGCCATTTGGTGCACGGGACGACGCTCCAACCAACTAAGCCACCCAGCCAGGGCTCTTTTTACCTTTTTAAAGTTCACATTGTATTTCTCTGCATAGTGCTGATCTAGAATTGAGTTCATCACATCAGCATTCTTATTACCATTTCTCCAACTCTGCAAATAGTGGGTCTTTACCAGCGTCATTTTGCAGGAGGTTTGGCCTCTCCACCAGAGTCTGCAAAATGCCTGACGCTAATAGTCCCTGTCCGCCTAAAACAGCTCTGTGTTTCCTGGAAGCCCCCATGCTACTTTAACCTGCGCACTCTGTGCTCCCTGTGAACAGTGTTCTTCCCCTGGATGCTTCACCCTCTGTGCCTCACACCCTTCAGCAACAGGCAGAGGTTATAGTCTGCTCCCAGTGGGGGAAGATGTTCATTTTCAGCTTGGGGCTGAAACTCACTTCCTACCAGACAGACACATAGAAGTGCCCTAGCAATCCCCCAGCAAAACTCAGTAATTCCTTTAATTTTCCCAGTGCACTGGCAGGAAATGTTAATCATTTTACGTCTGACTGGAAGTAGGCTACTGCATCAGTTAGGACTGCTTTCACAAAAGACACCAGGCAACCTGTTGGACAACAGGCAAGGTTAGTTTGTTTCTCCTACTTAAGAAATAGGTCAGAGGTAAGCAGAGGGGTGGTTTCAGGATGGCATCACTGCCCCTATCCTTCCGCACAACACTTGTGGTCTCAGAATACCACCCAAGGTTCAGGCGATCTTTCTATGCTCTAAACAGGAAGAGAAAGAATGTAGGACAGAAAGCGTATGTCAGGCCAGCCTTTCTCTTTCTCTTTTTACCAGAACATGTCTGCTTCCATCTCATTGGCCAGAATTGGTTCACATGACCATCCCTAACCATAAAGGAATCTGGGACAGTGTTTTTAACTAGGCCCATGGTTGTCCCAGAGTTTTGTCAGTAAGAAAAAAGGGTAGGCAATTGACAGTGTCTACCATAACTATATTTTTTATTTAAAAAAATACTATAATTCTTTTAGAAGACAGAAAAATACCTACAGAGATTAAGGTTACAGAAAAATCCAGCATAATCTACAATCTTAATGTAGAGTACAAAATTGGAAGAATAGAAGCTTTGAGAATGTAACATCTAGTATATGAATCATTTCATTTTACTGAACTTCTACTTGTTTGAATAGTCCTTAAATTAAGTTTCAGCATCATCTTTGCTGACGGTAAAATTTTAATGAATACACTAATACAAATTTTCTAAAAGCACAATTCAGAGCATCTAACAGATGCTCAGAAAACTTTACCCAGCCTGCCATAGGCTGCTATTAAATATGGCCCCATTCCCCTTTTACGGTTTTACTCCTCCGTTCCTTTCCCATCAACCTGGATAAAAGGAGACCCTGTATCACAGATGGAGTTTTGTCCCAAGTCATCTGCAGAACTCCAAACTCCTGTCAACAATCTGACCTAAGAACAAATTCAACATTCCACTCTAACATTTATCTGAAGTGTTGTTGGTACTGGGCACCACCGTCTTTTTTTTTTTTCATGTTTATGAATAGAAATGGTTTAATTAAAATTACAGAATGATGCCAATACCAATGAATTCTTATTTAGGAAATATTCTCTGGAGAAAGCACTATTTACACAGTGAAACTGCTTGATCAATTTTTTATGTAATACAGTTTCTAACTTTTTCAATTTTTGGGTTTTTTTTTTAATTTTATGAATGGATCAGAAAACTATGGTACATTTACACAATGGAATTCTATGCGGCAGAAAGAAAGAAGGAGCTCCTACCCTATGCAACAGCATGGATGGAACTGGAAAGCATTATGCTAAGTGAAATAAGCCAGGTGGTAAAAGACAAATACCATATGATCTCACCTTTAACTGGACCCTAACCAACAAAACAAACAAGCAAGCAAAATACAACCAGAGACACTGAAATTAAGAACAATCCAACAGTAACCAGAGGGGAGATAGGAGGGGATAATGGGGGAAGGGGGAAGGGTTTACAGGAACAGCTATAAAGGACATGTGGGCAAAACCAAGGCGGGGTGGAATCAGGGGAGGGAGGTGGGGATGGCTGGGGTGGAAGGGGAGTCGTGGGGGAAACGCAGACAACTGTACCTGAACAACAGCAGGCACCACTGTCTTTACCCTCTTCGCAATCTCAATCACCACTACTAAAACAGCTTTTCTAATTTAAAAAATAAACATAGCTTTTAATACTTCACATGATGCCAAGCTGAGGGCAGAGATGCCATGCAGGCTGTGGTCGCTGGGCCACAGGGGATGGGGACGGGGGCACTCACTGAGTGACTTGCTCCCGGACGACAGCCCCACAGAAAGCCTGGTTCTGATGCTTGCAGCAGCAAAACTCAAGTGTCTAAAATGTCATGTATCTTTGTGTCATTAGCATAAAGTCCAAACTTCATCTGATTAGCCCATAGTTGCTACTTACCTTGCTTACTGGTCCCTGAAGTGGCCCAAGCTTTCTCGTACAAGGCCCTTTTCCACGGCGTGTCTTCCTCCTGTAACACCCACCGCCACCCTCACAACACGAAGGCCTACTCATTCCCCAGGACTCAACTCAGATGTCACGTTTTCTACAAAGCCTTTCTGGATCCCTGTAGGTGGAGTGATTATAGGAAGGATTATAGGAGCCTTATAATCATTCTCTAGTTTGAACAAATATAACATTTTCTTTGCACATCTCTCATGTCAGTTGTTTTATTTTGCCTCTCCATTTTTATTAGTTCTATCTTCTACCACTTGATCAAAAGCTTGATGTTATACCCCATCTTTCAAAGACAGTCTTACACATATTAAATACACAAAAATTTGTTTGCATTCAATTAAATCTGGATTTTTTTTCTATTTGACAGACCAGTTAAAATTAATATTGCAACATTACTGATCGCCATGATTTTTAAAATCTGGTCATGAATTATGACCCTCAAAATAATAATTAGCCCACTGCAACTGTCTGAAGGGATATCCTGCGGCTTTCTGAGCAGGGAAGAGAGACTGCCTATGAGTGTCCACACAAAGCACTCATTTCACTGTGCAGCCCACTGCCACCCCCTCCCGTAAATTTAACGGCAGAATCCAGTAACACGGTTTCTTGAGCTCCTGCAGAGAATGAATAGATGTCCTAAACCAAAACCTAAAACACAGGATTTTTGTGCCATTTGCAGGTAAACTCCCATTTAAAATGCATCTTTAAGTGCAAAAAGTCTTAGAATAACTGGGGCTATCTTTGAAAGTTAAAGCTGTGTATTATAACATGTACATCTGCATCTGATTCCAATACGAGCTTAATTTTTTTCGAGAATCATCTCAAAGACAAGCTAATGATTTGTTGCTGATCAGTATACATACAAGAAAACAGTGGGGAAAGATTTGTGGCTTCTATTGAAGTATACAAAATTTAAATACTCTATCATTTTTTGACCTATAAAAAAAGCAATTACTCTTGGTTCAAACTAATATTGTTTAAACTCTAGTATTTTACATTGTTTTTAAATTATATTCTAGAACTTTTTGAGATATATATATGTACATTACTTAAAGCAGTGAAAAATGTATTGGGTGTTAACACAAGTCACAGACTGGGAGAAAATATTAGCAAAACACATATCCTATAAATGGACTTCCATTCAAAATATTCACGGAACCCTTAAAATTTAACAATAAGAAAACAAGCAATCCAATCTTAACATGGGAAAAGATCTGAACAGATTCCTCAATAAATAAAATACATGGATGGCAAATAAGCATATGAAAAGATGTTCAACATCATATGTCAATAGGAAATTACAAATTAAAACAAAATGTCACTACACACCTGCTAGAATGGCCGAAGTCCAGAACACCGACACCCACCGCAGGCAAGGGCGCGGAGCAACAGGAACTCTCGCCCCTCGGTGGCAGGAATATAACGGTACAGCCACTTTGGAAGACGGTTTGGCAATTTCTTACAAAGTTACACACAGTTTACCACAGGATCCAACAACTGCACTCCTAGGTATTTACCCAAGTAAGCTGAAAATTTATGTCCACACAAAACCCTGCACCCATGCGTTTTTAGTAGCTTTATTCATAAATGCCAAAACTTGGAAACAACCAAGATGTGTATTAGTAGATGAATGTAGTACATCCATACAATAGAATATTTTTCACCAATAAAAAGAAAGGAGCCATTAAGATATATAAACACATGAATAAATCTTATATATATATTGCTAAGTGAAAGAAGCTAATCTAACATTCTACATACTCCATTATCCCCATTGGAATAAATAATACATTCTGGAAACTATGAAGACAGTAAAAATAAAACACTCTGGAAAATTATAAAGACAGTAAAAACATCAGTGGTTGCCAGGGATTCACGCGGAGTGAGAGAGGATGGACAGGTGGAGCACAGCTGATTTTTAGGGCAACAGAACTATTACTCTGTGTGACACTATAGTGGTGAGCACGTGTCACGTATTTGTCTAAATCACAGAATATACAGCACAAAGAGTAAACACTAGTGTAAACCATGGACTTTAGTTGATAATAATGTATCGATATTGGCTCATCAACTGTTAGAAATGTTCCACACTAAAGCAAGGTGTAAATCAGAGGGCGAATCGTCGATCAGTGGTTACTACAGGTTGAGGGATGAGGAGAAGGAATGAATAGGTAGAAGACAGAATATTTAGGGAATGAAATTATTCTGTGATACTGTAATAGTAAAAATATGCCATTATGCATTTGTTAAAATCTACATAACAGCACAACACAAAGAATGCACCCTAATGCAAAATATGGACATCAATTCATAATAATGTATCAATATGGGTTCATTAGTTGTACCAGTATTAATGCAAGATGTTAATAATAGGAAAACTGGAAGTGGGTATATAAGAACTCTATACTTTCTGTGCAATTTTTCTATAAACCTAAAACTGTTCTAAAAAATAAAGCCTATTAAAAATTTTAATTTACCAGGGAGTACATTTCTGTATTAAATCTAGTGGGTATTCCAATTAAAAACTGTTCGGTGTAAAAAGTTTAAGTAATAAGAGCTAACACTTTAAAGTTAGAAGAGGTAGTAAGAAAGCCAGATAAAGAGATGGAAAAAATCCATCTCCTGGGAGAAAAATAATAGTGATGTAATCTCTCAAATGTAGGTTCTGTGTGATTATATTTCTTTTTCCTTCCTCTGTCCTACAATTCAAGGCTGAAATGCTATTCCAGACAAGCTGCACAACAAATTTTCTATGGCTGCTTTGAAAATACTGGTGTTCTCACTAGAGGGATGATACAAAGCTTTAGAAAATCTACAGGAAAAAAATGAGGGGAAACAAGTGTGACTGCCAGGATTCTGTGCAGAGATGAGGGAAGGTCTAACTCCAAGAATTTCCACTTTCATTATACGTTCATTTCTGTGAGTTCTAATTGGTTCCATTTCAAATCTTCCTTTGCCAAACTCTCAAAAGCCCCTTTTATTTCTTTAAATATATTTAACAGACTTACTTCACATTCTGGAATAAGACTATTCGAAACTGAAGTCTATGTGGAACGGATTCTATAGTGTGTTTTTTTTCTATTAACTATTGCTTATAGTGGCTTATTTCCTTATGTGCTGGGGGAAGGGGTGGGCTTTTATTGTGAATTCATAGTCCTCAAACTTCGTTTGTGGAAATTCTTTAAGGTCTAGATTTAAATTGTGTTCTCCAGAGAGATTTCCCTTTCCTTCTACCAGGAGTCAGGGGTACGACCAGTCTAAAACCACTTTCAACTACGCATTCAACTTGGGGTTTTTTCACAGCCTACAGGTAGTAGGAACTCAAACCCAAAACCTATCTTCATGCAGGCTTGTAGTTAGAAATTCTCATGGAGGCTTTTGTTTTCCATTCCACCCACAACCAAAGCAGATATAAACAGATACAGACAGATAAAGATATAGATGTGTAGATATAAATGTCCACCCCTCCCTCTTCAGAGCAGGTTTTTCCTAGCTCATCCACTGAGGGTTTAATCGTTCGGTGTGCCAGCTCTATGTGAGAGTTCTGATTTGGTCTCATCCTCAGGCTGTTTCCTGAGCACCCTACATGCAGTCTGTTAAAACCCAGGCTTTAGGCAACTGAAGATCAATGACTACTTTGAAGACAAACGCTTCTTCCAGGGGCCACTTACTCCTACTGATTCATGCTATCTTGTAATCCCTGTCCTCTAAAAAATCCCCTTACTTTTTAGCCTGCTCAGCCATACTTTTTTTAAAAACTTTAAAAAATACATATTACCCATCATATTTAGGTTTGCTCTACTAACAGAAGTTTCTCCAAACATCTAGTCTGCCATATAGCTAGTAATAGAACTCAGAGAATTGGCACAGGGGCTGGCTCCGAGGGTATGTTTTCTCCTATTTCTAAGTACTTTATATAATTCATAGTCCCAGGCAGTGTTTTTCATTTTGTTTCAGCTTTTTCCAATTTCCTTCCACGCCCATGGAAACACCACACTGGTCCCAGTCCCACAAAATGAATCTGCTTTTGGTCCCAGTCTCCCAGGGATCACTTTGACCTCCCAACTTCACGTCTGCTAAGTTTTGTGTTTCCAATGCATTTCTGCTTCAAATAATAATACATATTACTTTATCATTATGCTATGTCTTAAATTTCCTATATGGTTAGAGCCACAGTAATTATAAATTTAGGTCAATATATGATCAGTACATGGCCTTGACCAGAAATCAAGATTAAACTACTGCATCTTTATAGAATTTTCAGGTCAAATTTCATAGGCAATTTTTTCACATATCTAATATGTTTTCTCCTACAATACTAATATAAAAGCTAGGCTGTCAGCCTTGACAAGTGTGGCTCAGATGGTTGGACATCGTCCTACAAAGCAGAAGGTCACTGGTTAGATTCCAGGTCAGGGCACAAGCCTGGGTTACAGATTTGATCCCTGGTCGGGGCATGAACAAAAGGCAACTGATTGATGTTTCTCTCCCTCGCATTCTCCCTCCCTTCCCCTCTCTCTCTAATAAAGAAAAAAAGAAAGAGAGAGAGAAGAAAAAAGAAAGAAAAGAAAAGAGGAAGGTGACAGCAAGGTAGGTGGGAGCTGAACCCACTTGTTCATGCACCCAACTGGGACACCTAGCCGATCTTCCCAGGAACAGAGTGACAGCCAACAGAATCCCAGCTGATGTGAAGTCTGGAAGCCAAAGTTGCAGAGGACATTTGAAAACGGATGTTAAGGAGATTTTGTGGGCTAACAGGAGGTCCCCAGGCCCTGCCCCGGAGAACAGGCTGCTGCTGCAGCTTTGGACAAGAGCAGGTCTGTGATTCTGACTTTGCAGCTCCCTCCCCTCCCAAAGCTGGGAGTTCGAGTTCACAGACCCGCGCCAGGAGAGAACTATACACTGAAGTCGCTGAGGGGATAAAGACTCAGTAAGGGACACACAGCTAGCTGAGTATCCTGGCTGGGTCTATGGTCACTGGCTGGGACAGTACCAGAGAAATCGGGGAGCCGACTGACACCTGGAGATGGGAGAAGAGAAGGGCCCCAACCGACTGTGACCCAGATAGCCTCTGGACTGGTCGGAGAGCTGGTCTCTGGGGAAATCGGGGCTTTTGATAGGAACAGCTTGCCGCAAACAAGGGGAATTTGCTTAAAAAAAAAAAAAAAAAGGCTCTCAGCCCCGAAAGGAAAGAGGACCTCTCACACTAAGCAGCTGCACCAGCAAAGAGGGAGGAGGAGGGGCGCAATTTGCTCCCATGCAGAGCACCTCACGGACTGATCAAAGGGTGGTACCAGGGGCTCGGAGAGGAAGCAGTGCCCAGAGAGACTTAAATCAACAGGGGAACTTAACTGCCCAGAAGGGCCTTTATGTGCGTGCAGACCCAGGCCAACAAAGAGGGAGAAGGAGGGATGCGATTTGCTCCCACTCAGCGCACCTCATGGACTAATCGAAGGGTTGTGCAATGAGGTGGAGGAGAGGGGCCAGCCTGGCGCATATGCAGTGGACAGTGTGAGCCCCACAGTGCCCTGAAGGCATGGGCCTGAACCTGGGCACCCGTGAATGTTATAGCCCAGACCAAGCCCCATCCTTGCGGAACCACAGGAAAAGGGGAAAAGAAAAAAGCCCAGTCTCCGTCCCCCAGCAGCATCCAGGAAAACAGTAAAACCTGCTTGGCAGATTTAAAGTTGGGAGGGTTTTTTTTCTTTTTCTTTTTCTTTTTCCTAAAGTGTAAGACAAAAAGATCTGGAGCTGTGAGAAGACCAAAGACAAATCCACAAAGAAGTGAGAAGGCTAACACCAACAGCTGAGACAAATTTCACTTCTCTGACCTTCAGAACTTGCATTTTCTTTTTTTTATTTCTATTCTTTCCATTTAGCATTTTTTTGGCTTTGTTTGTTTGTCTGATTAGTTTTCTTTACTCTCCCCTTCATATTGCATTTCAATGTTTCTTCTTTTACCTCACTCATATTCTAGTAACACACTATTCTTGATCTCTTACTTTTTATTAATTTTATTTAGATTATATGCGTCTAATCATATTATTGTCATTCCAAATCCCACACATCATCCTACCCTGGTCTTAATCCATTTTGCCATCTTACTGAGCTTAATTACTGTAGTAGTTAATATACTCTCATACACTATGTCAAGTGTCTATCCCTTACTCTCACTATATCTCACCATCTAACCTCAAATAAGTGCTCTGCTTTCTAAAGTCAGCTCATATTCTTTTTCCCTTCTGAAGAGAGTCTTCTCTCTTTTTCACCTTTTACAAAAAGTGGCTACTGGGAGAAATATCATGGCTGTTGCTGTACTTTCCCAAAGGACCTCCTATCTGTTCTCTACTTGTTAGTACTCTAAACCCCACAGAAAACTCTCCTGCTGTCTACGCCATTTCAACTTCATCCAGCCCCTGATCAATATAAGACAAGGTGTGAATACCAGTAAATCCTCTGGAGGGGAGAACACACCAACAAAGGAGCCACCAACAGGTAAAGACCAAGTACAACAAGACAGCCCATACAAACAGAAGAAAGGGCAAGCCTAGAGCATCCAGACAAGGAGATCAAAGAGACTGCACAACTGTCCCACAGAACTCCTACCCAGAAGTCTACCCTATGAAGACAGCTGGCAAAGCAGAGCATCAGGAATTGCAGAAACAAAGAGAGTCACCTAAAACTGGGAGACAAAAAAGAACCCACACTTGAAATGAATGGAAGACTCCCCAGCAAAAAAGCTAAATGAAATGGAGGCAAGCAAACTATCCAATGTAGAACTCAAAAGATTGGCTATAAGGATGCTCAAGGAACTCACAGACGACTACAAGGAATGAGTGGGAAATAGAAACTATAAACGAGAACCAGGAAGAATTTAAGAACACAATTCCTGAAATAAAAAACACACCAGAAGGAATTACAAGCAGCCTGGATGAGGCAGAGGACTGAATTAGTGAGCTGGAAGACCAGGTGGAAAGAAACATCCAGGTAGAGCAGCTGCATGAGAAAAGACTCAAAAAACATGAAGACAGCTTAAGGGGACACTGCAAGACAACATGAAACGCAGTAACATTTGAATCATAGGAATACCACAAGGAGAAGAAAAGGAGCAAGGGACAGAAACTGTTTGAAAAAATAACGGCAGAAAACTGCCCAAACCTGGAGAGGCGAAAAGCTATGCAAGTTCAAGAAGCACAGAGGGTCTCAATCAAGATGAACCCAAAGAGGCCCACTCCAAGACACATCATAATTAAAATGCCAAGTTTTAAAGACAAAGAGAGAATCTTAAAGGCAACAAGGGAGAAACAAGAAGTAGCATACAAGGGAACTCCCATTAGGCTAAAAGCTGATTTCTCAACAGAAACACTACAAGCCAGAGGCAATGGCAAGAAATATCCCAAGTAGTGAAAAGCAAAGGCCTGCAACCACAACTGTACCCAGCAACGCTCTCCATTAAAATGGAAGGTGAAATAAGGAATTTCACACACAAAAGTAGGCTGAAAGAATACACCTCCACCAAACCAGTACTGCAAGATATACTAAAGAGGAAAAGAAATAGCAAGAGAGAGAGGAACACAGGTACAAAGGGGGGGAAATGAATAAGTACCTATCAATAATAACCTTAAATGTAAATTGATTAAGTGCTCCAATCAAAAGGCATAGGGTAGCTGAATGGATAAGAAAACATGATCCACACATATGCTGCCTATAAGAGACCCACCTCAAAACAAAACACCTACACAGACTGAAAGTAAAGGGTTGGAAAAAATATTCCAAAAAACTTGGAAGGAAAAAAAGCTGCTGTAGCAATACCAATATCAGAGAAAATTAGACTTCAAAACAAAGGCCATAAAAAAGACACAGAAGGACACATCATAATACTCAAGGGAAGAATTTATTAAGGAGACATAAATACTATAAACATATATGCTCCCAACACAGAAGCACCCAAATATATAAGAAAAATCTTGGGAGGACTTCAAGAAAGATATTGACATCAACACACTTAGACTAGGGGATTTTAGCACCCCACTGTCAAAAATGGACAGATCTCCCAAATAAAATGTCAACAAAGATACTGTGGCATTGCACAATGTCCTAGATCAAATGGACTTAACTGATATATATAGAATATTCCATCCCAAAGAAGCAAAATACAGATTCTTTTCAAATGCACATGGAACATTTTTGAAAAGAGACCACATTGTAGGACACAAAACAAGCCTTGACAAATTCCAGAAAATTGAAATCATACCAAGCATTTTCTTGGACCACAAGGGCCTGAAACGAGAAACCAACCTCAAGGAAAGAAACTCAAAAACACTCAAATTCATGGAGATTAAATAACATGCTATTAAACAATGAATGGAGTAAGAATGAAATCAAGGAAGAAATCAAGAAAGTTCTGGAAATAAATGAAAATGAATACACAAGAGTCCAAAACTTATGGGACACGGCAACAGCATTCCTGAAAAGGGAGTTCACAGTGATACAGGCATACCTAAAAAAGATAGAAACATTTCAAATAAACAACCTAAACCTATATCTACAAGAACTGGAAGAACAACAACAAACAAAGGCCAGAGTGAGTAGAAGGAAGAAAACCAAGATCAGAGCAGAATTAAATGATATAGATACTAAAAGAACAATTCTGAGAATCAATAAATCCGGGAGCACCAGCTCCTTTGAAAAGATAAACAAAATGGACAAGCCTTTAAGCAGACTCATCAAGAAAAAAAGAGAGGGGACCCAAATAAACAAAATCAGAAATGAAAGAGGAGAGATTACAACAAATACCACAGAAATACAAAGGACTGTAAAAAATGACTACAAAGAACTGAATGCCAAGAAATTTGAAAACCTGGGTGAAATGGGCAAATTTCTAGAAAAATATAACCTTCCAAAACTGAATGAAGAAGAAGTAGAAAGCCTGAACAGACTGATAACAGATAGTGAAATCAAAGCAGTAATCAACTCCCAGCACACAAACCCCTGAACCAGACAATTTTACAGAAGAATTTTACAAAACATTGAAGGAAGAGGTAATCCCTATCCTTCTCAGACTATTCCAAAAAATCCAAGAAGAGGGAAGATGCCCAGACTCTTTTTATAAAATGAGCATCATCCTAAACCAAAAAACAGATAAAGATAAAGATACAACCAAAAAAAGAAAACTACAGATTACTCTGGCTGACTTCCAGCCAAGATGGAGGTGTAGGTAAACACACTGTGCCTCCTCGTACAACCAAACTGGGGACAACAACAATTTAGAAACAAAATAACAACCATAACTGACAGAAAACTGAACTGTATGGGAGTCCGACAACCAAGGAGTTAAATAGACACATTCGTGCAGACCAGTAGGAGGGGCGGAATTGGGCAGCCAAGCAGAGAGGAGTTGCAGCAAAAAACAAGCAGTGGTACCAGGCACGCAAGGCAGCAGCTGACAAAGCCCAGGCATGCAAGATGGCAGTGGGCGGACCCTGGGTGCGCAGGCTGCAGCTTGCAGACCCCAGGCATGGGGTGGCAACAGGCAGACTCAGTGAGGTGGTGATTGTGAAGCAGGGTTCAGTGTGCAAGGCGGCTGGCTGACCAGGCGGTCCCACATTCATGCAGATAAACCAGGCAAAACTGCGGAGCGAGACAGACTGTGCAACCCAGGGCCCCAGTGTAGGGAAATAAAGCCTCAAAACACAGATTGAAAACACCTGTGGGGGTTGACGTGCCAGGAGACACTCCCAGCCTCACAGGAGAGTTCGTTGGAGAGACCCACAGGGTCCTAGAATGTACACAAGCTCACCCACAGGGAAATCGGCACCAGAAAGGCCCAGTTTGCTTGGGGGAAGCAGCGGAAGGGACTGAAACCTGGCAGAGAGCAGAGCAAGCCTCATCGTTCCCTCTCTGCCCCAGCCCCTACGTACAGCGTCACAACCCAGTGATGTGGGTTGACCCGCCCTAGTGAATACCTAAGGCTCTGCCCCTCATACATAACAGGCACTGCAAGACAAAAAAAAAAAAAAAATGGCCCAAATAGAAGAACTGATCGAAGCTCCAGAGCTTCGAGATACAACTAAGCGACGAAGAGCTAGCCAACCTCTCAGATGCACAGTTCAAAGCTCTGGTGATCAGGATGCTCATAGAATTGTTTGAATTTGATCACAAATTAGATAAAAAAAATCAAGGCTACACTAAGTGAAATGAAGGAAAATGCACAGGGACCCAATAGTGATGGGAAGAAAACTGGGACTCAAATCAATGGAGTGGACCAGAAGGAAGAAACAAACAACCAAACAGAAAAGAATGAAGAAACAAGAATTCAAAAAAATGAGGAGAAGCTTAGGAACCTCCAGGACATCTTTAAACATTCCAACATCTGAATTATAGGAGTATCAGAAGGGGAAGAGGAAGAAAAACAAGTGGAAAACTTATTTGAACAAATAATAAAGGAGAACTTCCCAATCTGGCAAAGGAAATAGACTTCCAGGAAGTCCAGGAAGCTCAGACAGCCCCAAAGAAGTTGGACCCAAGGAGGAACATACCAAGGCACATCATCATTATATTAGCCAAGATTAAAATGAAGGAAAGAATCCTAGAAGCAGCAAGAGATAAGGAGAAGTCACCTACAAAGGAGTTCCCATCAGACTGTCAGCTGATTTCTCAAAAGAGACCTTACAGGCAAGAAGGGGCTGGAAAGAAGTATTCCAAGTCATAAGAGACAAGGACCTACATCCAAGATTGCTCTATCCAGCAAAGCTTTCATTTAGAATGGAAGGGCAGATAAAGTGCTTCTCAGATAAAGTCAAGTTAAAGGAGTTCATCATCACCAAGCCCTTATTATATGAAATGTTAAAGGGACTTATCTAAGAAAAAGAAGAGAAAAAAGGAGTTCACAGGGAGGGTTAGCAACAGGGGAGTGGAAGGTGGATAGAGGGGGAAAAGGTACAGAGAATAAGTAGCATAGACGGTAGGTAGAAAATAGACAGTGAGAGGGTAAGAATAGTATGGAAAATGTAGAAGTTAAAGAACTTATGACACATGGACATGAACTAAAGAGGGGGGAATGTGGATGGGAGAGGGTGTGCCGGGTGGAGGGGAATGAAGGGAGGAAAATGGGACAACTGTAATAGCATAATCAATAAAATATAGTTTTTAAAAAAGAAAAATATAGGCCAATATCGCTGATGAACATAGATGCTAAAATCCTGAACAAAATATTGGCAAACCACATCCAGCAATACATTAAAAATGTATTGTTCCCAGGGATGCAAGGATGGTACAATATTTACAAATCAATAAACATAATACATCACATAAACAAACGGAAAAACAAAAATCACATGATCATAGCAATAGATGTGGAAAAGCATTTGACAAGATACAACAACCATTTATGATAAAAACACTGCAAAAAAGCAAAGTGGGAATAGAGGGAGCATTCCTGAACATAATAAAGGCCATATACAAGAGACCTACAGCCAACACCACACTCAATGGGCAAAAACTAAAACCTTTCCCCCTAAAACCAGGAACAAGACAAGGATGTCCCCTTTCACCACTTCTATTCAACATAGTACTGGGAGTCCTAGCCACAGTGATCAAACAGGGAAAAGAAATAAAAGGCATCCAAATTGGAAAGGAGGAATAAAGCTGTCACTGTTTGCAGATGACATCATAGTGTACATAGAAAACCCTACAGACTCCACCAAAAAACTACTTGACCTAGCAAATGAATTTGGCTTAGAGTCAATATTCAGAAATCAAAGGCATTTTTGTACACCAACAATGAAATATCAGAATCAGAAACCAGGGGGAAAAAATCCCATTTGCTACAGCAACAAGAAAAATAAAGTACGTAGGAATAAACCTAACCAAGAAGGCAAAAGGCCTTTACTCAGCAAACTATACAACATTAAAAAAAGAAATTAATGAAGACATAAATAACTGGAAGCATATACTGTGTTCATGGATTAGAAGAATTAACATCATTAAAATGTCCATACTACCCAAAGCAATTTACAGATTCAACACAATCCCTATTTAAATACCAGTGACCTATTTCAAAGACACAGAACAAATATTTCAAAAATTTATGTGGAACCATAAATGATCCTGAATAGCCTCAGCAATTTTGAGAAAGAACAACAAAGTAGGAGGGATGACAATATCTGATATCAAACTATAGTACAAGCCCATTGTAATCAAAACAATCTGGTACTGGCATAAGAACAAACGCATAGATCAGTGTAACAGAATAGAGAGCCCAGAAATAAACCCAAGTCTCTAAGATCAATTATTTTTTGACAAAGTGGGCAGAAGCATAACATGGAGTAAAAATAGCCTATCAATAAGTGGTTTGGAGAGATCTGGACAACTACATGCAAAAAAAATGAAACTCGAACACCAACTTACACCATACACAAAAAATAAGTTCAAGGGGGATAAAATATTTACATATAAGTCACAATACCATCAAAGTCCTAGAGGAGAACACAGGCAGGAAAATCTCAGATATTCCACGTAGCAATATTTTCACTGATATGTCTCCTAGAGCAAAGGACATTAAGGAAAGAATAAGCAAATGGGACTTCATCAAAATAAAAAGCTTCTGCACAGCTAAAGAAAACATCAGCAAAATGAAAAGGGAACTAACTGTGTGAGAAAATATATTCACAAATGATATCTGGGACAAGGGTTTGATCTCCAAAATTTATAAAGAACTCACATGGCTCCACTCCAGGAAGATAAACAAACCAATTAAAAAATGGGCAAAGGACCTGAACAGATATTTCTCCAAGGAGGACACACAGAGGGCTCAAAGACACATGAAAGAATGTGCAGCATCACTAGCCATCGGAAATGCAAATTAAATCACAATGAGATACCACTTCACACCGGTTAGAATGGACATCATAAACAAAACAATAAGGGCTGGCGAGGTTGTGGAGAAATGCACGTGGGAATGCTGGTGGGAATGCAGACTGGTGCAGCCACTACGGAAAACAGTATGAAATTTCCTCAGAAAACTAAAAATTGAACTGCCTTTTAAGCCAGCAATTCCACTCCTGGGATTATACCCAAAGAACCCTGAAACACCAATTCAAAAGAACCTGCATTCCAATATTCATAGCAGCACAATTTACAATAGCCAAGTGCTAGAAGCAACCTAATGTCCATCAGTAAATTATTGGATCAAAAACTGTGATACATTTACACAATGGAATACTAGGCAGGAAAAAGAAAGAACTAACTCCCACCCTTCGCAACAACATGGATGGATCTGGAGAACATTATGCTAAGTGAAATAAGCCAGGCAGTGAAAGACAAATACCATATAATCTCACTTATAAGTGAAACCTGATCAAGAAAAACAAGCAAGCAAGCAAAATATAAACGGAGACATTGAAATAAAGAACAGACTGAGAGTAACCAGAGGGGAGGCAGGAGGGGAACAATGAGGTAAAGAAGGGGTAGGGTCATCAAGAAACATGTATAAAGGACCCATGGACAAAGCCAAAGGTGGGTGGATAGAGGGTGGAGCAAGGTGTAGGGGATGGGGAAAATGGAGACAATTGTACTTGAAAAACAATAAAAAATACATTTTTTTAAAAAAGGAAGAGATTGCAAAGAATAAAAAATAAAATAATAAATAAATAATTTTGTTAAAATAAAAATAAAAGCTAAAGTATCAGTGAACAGTGGTATCATGTTAATCATACAGGATGTTGAGAACAAGAATTTGATAACCTCTGAGCCCAATAAACCAGAGGTCGAGGCCTCTAGTTCCCTATAATATACATGAGCCAAAGAACCAGGGACGAATCCTGTGATATTGAGACATCACTATGTGATGCAGACACCAGCCCACAGTGTCCGTGTCATTATGGATGAAATGAGACATTCACACGGACTACCGAGTCCGGTGGAGGAAAAGGGACAGCATGGCTTTTCTCCAGGGGAGCAAAAGCCTCGGCCTTTGCCATGACCGGCCTTTATTGGGTTTCTCCGCACATTACATGCCGGTCCTCATTTACTATGCACAGGCCGCTTTAGGTGGTTACCTTTTACAGCAAACAAAGGAGCCAATGCTGCTAATCATATTACAGAAGAGTGATATTTGCAAATGAAAAGGCAAAAGCGGTTGAACTGGTTAAACTTGTCCTTGGAAGGTTTAGCGTGGATTTTAGGAAGTTACTTTGCAGTAAATGTTTGCCACAAATCCGGGCGTGGGAGTTTTTTAGCAAAAAGCAGGACTCAAAGCAGCCTAGGCGTATGGCAGGCCTGATTACCCTCGGGAGACCCTATCCGTGGGTGTGGGTCCTGCACATCTCCGAGTGGGAGCTGGGCCCACGCCACGCAGAACCATCTCCTACAACTATGTCAGAGGAACACAGGTCTAGGAGACATAAGGTGAAGGTAAGGAAGGGGGAGGACAACTACATGCCGATGGCAGAGATCCAGGAGTCTGGTTGCCCAGAACCATGGCTTCGAGGTCAGAGAATCAGGAATAGGCCTTCACTCAGTGCTCCTCAAAGCCAGTGCCAGTCCTTGAACAGTTTACCAGTCTGCTTTGAGGCAAGGAGCTATGCCAGAATGTATAACAACCATGTCAACAAGCAAGCTTTTCTTGATGAAGTAAAGAATGTGAAAGTTCCTTACCCCCACCAGTAACATACAGTTCTCTGACCATCTCTGCTGAGATCAGTGCTTTAGAGAATACTGCTTTGGCCAGAGGTAGCCTTAGCTAGTAACCAAAGGCAGATCTAGGATCTGAAAGTTTGTTAAAAACTGGCAATAGCTGGTCAAAAAGATAATGAACAGTAAAGACTACATATGAATACTAGTAACACTTCCATTAGGGAAAAAATCGTTCAAGAATTTAATATATGAAAAATAACCTTAGGTGTTAGAAAACAAATTAAATAGGATGTTAACCCACGTTAACATCCAAGTAACAGGCTTGAGTTCAACCACTAAAACAGTCAGAATTTTTATTTATGCATTCTAATTTTGTATCAATAAATGCTATACTGGTTAAATGTATGTTGTATGTACATATATCATAACTTTTATAATATTTATTTTACTTTATACAGTTATACTTAATTATATCATTTAATGAGATATTATTTGCTTATTTCTTGAAGCATATACATGCTCTTGTTCCATATAACCACATCCATGACACACGGCCTCAACCAACCTTGAACACTAATTCAGAAAGCAGACGGTGGGTTATGTTAGGACCTAGCTAGTTTTATTATCTATATCTAGAACCTCTGGCTCAACAATAAAGCTTAAGGAAAAAAACAGAAAATATTATATACAAAGGTTGATCAAAATTTTCATTTTCAGATAACTTTCTTGATATGTCACATCATTCAGAAACAGCACAATAGCTACACCTTTTATAACAATATCAAGTTTGTACTATCTTAATATATGTAAAGTCATAATCCAGAAAAAAACATCATTAATGCTTTTTTAAATTTTTTATTATATAGGCAGAATAAAAATATATTTATAACTCCTTTGGTTCCAAAATAGATTCAAAACTAAAAATACAAGTATATTAATGTATTTTATAAATAGACTAAAAATTAGAGTTGAAACAAAATAATTCAATGAAAAACACCCAGTTAACATCTTATTCCCAAAGCACTATAGCTGACTGTGTTTTCAACTTATCTTATACTATATTCAATTATTATATGTAGTCAACAACTTTTAAAAGGTTTTGGCCTCATTTATTCATTCCAGAATAATTTCTAAACACCAGACATGTACCTTAACTGCTACAAGCTGTTTCTCAACCATTAAATGATACTATTCAGTGACAAGAAGTTTTGTCAAGATTTCTATATTAAATTATATTAGTGCTTCTGAAAATTTTACAATCTACTTGTTTCAAAAAGTATTTCTTAGCCTATGTTAATAAGAACTAATTTTTAAGGTTTAATTGTTAATGTATAAATCACACTCTCAAAATTTCACAACCAAGTATTTTGCATCACTATTGTACACACCTGCCACCTCCTACAGAAGAAAAACAAAGGTTGTGCACTCTATAAAAATACCAAGTTTTTGCATCAATGTTATTTTATCCATCTTCCTAAAAAATATTACAAATAAAAAAAGATTAAATAATTTCTACAGTTCTGAATAATAACAGCAGAGAGTGTAAGTACTTTTCCAACTCAGGTCTAAGTTAATATGCAAATATTAAAGCATACTAGTTAGTCCTCCAGTTTAACCACAAACATGTCAGGTTTATCTGAAGTTCTGTTGAATTTGGAAAATAGCAGTAACAGCTTAAAGTTTTTAGGAAAAAGCCCACATTTATAGGTAGTCTCAAATCTTGGCTGAAAATTAACTGAACTACACAGCTGTAATTGAAAAAGGTTGGACTTAATGAAAAGTTCACAGAAGAATTGGGGATTGGCCCAAGTCGAGCATAATCTATGGAAATGGCCCGTGTGACCTCTAAGGCCCCTTCAGCTCTCACATTCTATAATTCCGATTCTATGGCATGTTTAGTAATTGAAGACAGACCCCCACCCATTCACTGAGCAGAAGAAACCCCCCCCCGACTGGGACCCATGTATTCTCGTACTAGGTTAAATGGCAAGAGCACTTCGAAATAAGAATCAGAAAAGAAGGACTTATCATCTTTTGTGAACCACATTCTTATCCACAATGCCCAGCAACAAGGCTCAGAGTGCTAAACATTTTTATGCAATAATGACAATGCAGTTCACCAAACAAGGCCAAGCTCACTGGTTTCTAGGAAACTGAAAAAGGAAAGAATGTAGAAAGAAATAGTAGAGACTTCAAATGATGAAAAAAATGAATAAAGTTCGACCTGAGAATCAAAAAGAGACACAATAAAGACCTAAAAAAGTATGGTCAGTGTATTTAGAATGCTTGGAACCATGGAGAGCTTTTCCTAACAATACTAACAAAACATCTTTGAGAATATTTTATCACTAAAGGAGTCAATAAGATGAAAACAGACTGATGATTCTTTCTTAGAAAATGCAAGACTAAGATTGAATTCTTTTCATTTGTGAAAGCTAGAATTATTACACAACTTGATTAAAGGCCTTTTTTTTAAACTAATCCGAGAAGTTGAAGATGTTCTTTAATTTTTTTAAAAAAATCCCCTTAGTCTTATTATCACGATGGAACATTCAATATTTCAGAAAAATTAGACCAAATGTGAATTACTGTTACTATTTAACTTAGTAAGTACATCATTAGACTAAAGAGTTAAAATGTATATCAATAAAAATAATTAAGCAATAAAATTGCCTCAATTATGACTCCCCTCTCCTTAGAAATAAAGGCAATTTAACAGAAAGTAGAAGATAATAAGGCTATTAAGACATTTTATTTCCCTTCAGATTGTTACCAGTATATATTAAATAATTATAGTTGCTACTTAAAATCTATGTAGAATTTTTATTTTTGTTTTACATTACCCATTTCCAACTAAAAGTTACTGACAAATCCATATACTGTTGTCTTTATTATTCTACCATAGCATTAAATGGGTTAGGATTGTATAAATTGCTTTGGCATTCTATTTAAGAGCACTTAAATTGTTTCTTATTGAGAGAACTTAAATTGTTACTGTGTTTGGTTTGGTTTTCCTTGGGTATTATTTCCTTAGAAATATTCCAAAAAGTGTAATTACTTGGATCAAAAATATAAATAATAGTATAGCTATAACAATTAAGCAATTGCTTTCCATGGGAAAAATAACCTATTTATTTATTTATTTTAACAGAAAGGAGGGAGAAAAAGAGGGAGAGAAACATCAATGTGTGGTTGCCTCTCATGTGTCCCCTACTGGGGACCTGGCCACAACCCAGGCATGTGCCCTGACTGGGAATTGAACCTACAACCCTTTGCTTCACAGGCCCATGCTCAATCCACTGAGCTACACCAGCCAGGGTTCCTATACTATTCTTAACTTCCCTCCGTCTATTTTGTGCCTACCAATTACACTTCTTATTCTCTACACCTTTTTCTTCCCTCCTCCCCCACCCCACTGATAACCCTCTATATGATCTCCATTTCTGTAATTCTGTTCCTGTTCTAGTTGTTTGCTTAATTTGTTTTTGTTTTTGTTTTTAGGTTCAGTTGTTGGTAGCTGTGAGTTTGTTGTCAATTTACTGTTCATAATTTTGATCTTTTTTTATCTTAGGTAAGTCTCTCTAACATTTTATATAATGAGGTCTTGGTGATGGTGAACTCCTTTAACTTGACCTTATCTGGGAAGCACTTTATCTGCCTTTCCATTCTAAATGATAGCTTTGCTAGAGAGAGTAATCTTGGATGTAGGTCCTTGCTTTTCATCACTTTGAATACTTCTTTCCAGTCCCTTCTTGCCTGTAAGGTTTCTTTTGAGAAATCTGCTGATAGACTTATCCTTTGTAGGTAACTCTCTCTTTTTCTCTTGCTGCTTTTAAGACTCTTTCCTTATTTTAATCTTGGATAATGTAATTATAAGGTACCCTGGTGTGTTCCTCTTTGGGTCAACTTCTTTGGGACTCTCTGAGCTTCCTGGACTTGCATGTCTATTTCCTTCACCAGATTGGAGAAGTTTTCCTTCATTATTTGTTCAAATAAGTTTTGAATTTCTTGCTTGTCCTCTTCTCCTTCTGGCAACCCTATGATTCAGATGTTAGAACGTTTAAAGTTGTCCCACAGGTTCCTAAGCCTCTCCTCATTTTTTTGAATTCTTGTTTCTTCATTCTGTTCTAAGTGAATGTTTATTTCTTCCTTTTGTTCCAAATTGTTGAGTTGAGTCCAGATTTCCTTCCCTTCACTGTTAGTTCCCTGTATATTTTCCTTCATTTCATTTTGTATAGACTTCAATTCTTCCTTCATTTTGCAGTCATATTTAATCATTTCTGTGAGCATCCTGATTACTACTGTTTTGAACTCTGCATCTGATAGGTTGGTTATCTCCTTGTCGCTTCATTATTTTTCTGGATTTTTGATCTGTTCTTTCATTTGGGCCATATTTCTTTGTCTTGGTACACCAGTTATGTTGTAAGGAGCGGCACCTTAGGTATTCACCAGAGTGGGGCAACCCATTTCACTGCACTGTATTGTGGCACTGTCCACGGGGGAGGGGTCAGAAAGGGAATGTTGCTGCTTGCTGGGCCTTCAGCCCTCACCCTGCTTTCAATCACTTCCCTCATTTCCCACAAGCACATTGTGTCCTGTCAGATGCTCCCCTGGTGCTGATTCCTGGATGGGTGGGTTTGTGTATGTTCTAGAATCCCATGGCCCCTCCAATGGACCATCCTACGAGACTGAGAGTTTCTCCTGCTGCTGCAACCCTCACAGGTTTTTACAGTCAGAGGTTTTGAGGCTTTAGTTTCCTGTGCTGGAACCCTGGGTTGCATGGCCTGTCTCACTCCCCAGTTGTTCTTCCCGGCTTACCTGCACATGAATGTGGGATCACCCCATCCACCAACCACTGCCTTGCCATGCATCTCCTCCACCCTGGCTTCCCATTACCTCCCCTCCTACCAGTCTGGATGAATGTTTCTTCTTTAACTCCTTGGTTGTCAGACTTCCATACAGTTTGATTTTCTGGCAGTTCTGGTTATTTTTGTTTTTTAAATTGATTGTTATCCTTCTTTTGGTTGTGTGAGAAAGCAAAAGCATATCTACCTACACCTCCATCTTGGCCGAAAGTTTGGATTTGATCCCTAAATCACCAACTCAATGGCCACAGATTACTTCTTTTACCCAAATTAGTGATTTAAAACAATGTTCTATTGCAATACAAGAATAAGACAACACTAAAAATTAGCCATTTCCAGAAGCTATCAAAACATAGTCTCTTGTCTATAGATAGTAGGATAACTCTATACCTTTATATTTATATTTATATATAAAAGAGAAAATCTCACATTCTCAAAAAAAGTGTTATTAAATTTCAAAAAGTAACTTTTAAAGGAATATTTAAGCCAATTAATGCTAAATATTTAGGAAGTACACAAACTAAGTTTTAGATACTATAAATAATAACTCTCACCAAAAATAAGTATTCCAAGAATCACAGGAATAAGGACAAGGTGTTCTAACTCTACCCTGACTTCAAAGTAATAAATCAAGAAATTCTCTAAGAGACTCAGTGAGTTACTCGAGATAACACAGCAGGGTGTTGACAACACTAAAACAAGGATTCAGGTCTCCAGATTCCCAATCCACAAAGCACTTAAAAGCTTGTGAAGTGCAATGGGCTTTGCAGAGTTTGAAACAGACAGTCTCTTCCCTCAAAAGTACACACCGTACACAATATGACAACTGTGAAACCCCAAGCAACTGAAACATAGAGACAGTATAGATCAACCCTCACATGCCTTTATCGACCAAATACCAAGTTTCTCAAAGTGTTGACTATAAAATACAAAACTGTGAAATTATCATTTATATGAGTAGTTCCAAACATTTTCCCATGAATATTACTGGTCATAAAAAACTTATCATAGTTTAATTATCAAAAAACAACATTATTCATGAGAAGTAAATCAGTACCAGAAAGGTAGTATAAGCACAGTTGTTAAAAGCTAACCTTCTGAACTCATGCTTACACTTATTAACTACATAACTTTGAGGAAGTGACTTAACCTCTCTGTGCCTCTACTTCCTCATCTATAAAATGAAGACAGTAGTGTTTACATCTTAGAATGGTTGTGAAGATTAGATAAGTCATTAATTTATAAACTACTTGAAACAGTGGATACACAATAATCGTACTTCTCTACTTATATGTTTTTTTTCCACTTAGTTAACAACCAACTCTTGATATTTATCATGTCTCTTTAAATCTAGCCAACCTGCATAAGGTACTAGAATAAAATATAAGATTTCCTAAAGGACCCAGATTTTAAGTCAAAAATTAAATAATGACAGAAACATGGTAGAAAAGAAGAGTTACATTTTCAACACATATGATAAATAATCAGAAATCAGGAAAACTGATTTATAGAGAACAGCAGGCTTTGCCTGCCTTGGATTGGCAGGCATGAGGTGAGAAGTACCAACAGTTTTCAAAACCAGTGAAACCACACCCATTCTATTTGTCACATCGAGTTTGAAATGCTCCATTGCCACCCCCACAACTACTGGCCAAAGGCCCCTTTATACTTCCTAACCATTCCTACTTCTACTCCTTCCCCATATATACAGACTCCAGGAGAAAAAAATCCCTCCAAAAATAAAAATAGAGGTCTCCCTGAGATATAACCCCATTAAATTTCCCTTAAAAAATTTTAAAAAGAATTATAAAGAGAAGCACAATGCATTTATTCCCTTTAGATCTGTTGTCTGACTGATTAGGTAGACCTAGATATATATCCCTGAGGCTCCAGGTCAGTGCTGCTGTCTACAGTAAGAGCAGTTCAGAAGGGTGTGTTTGTGAATCTCAGTCAGGATCGGTGCACACTCTTGGAGAGCTCTGAGGAGATCATGATTTAACCAAAATCACTTACCTGCTGTCTCTCCCATGGAGCAGCATATAAAATTGAATAATGAGAGAAGAGAATGACGAAGTTACAAGTGGCTAGACAGGAGGTGGCAATGCTGAGATAAGGGTGACCCAAGTCGGGACAAAAAAGATTTTACGAGTCCTAAGGAACTACAGTAAGATATGGCAACAAATCAGACAGGCTGGTTAAAACTTAATGAGGCTTGAAGATGACCCAAGATAATAGGATTTAGTCAGAGGCAGAAAGTAGGTACTGCTGGTAACTATGACAAGACCGGCCCTGGCCTGGGAGAGAGGACATAGGTAGATTCACAAGCTCAGCATTGTCATGTTTAATTTTAGGTAAAAGCCAAGTATCCAGCTGGAAACATCTTATGGGTAGCTGGAAAAATCATACTATAGAGCATTTTTTAAAAGATTTTATTTATTTCTCTTTAGAGGGGAAGGGAAGGAGAGAGGGAGAGAAATATCAATGTATGGTTGCCTCTCAAGTGTCCCCTGCTGGGAACTGGCCCGCAACCCAGGCATGTGCCCTGACTGGGAATCGAACCTCGATCCTTTGGTTCGCAGGTCCATGCTCAATCCACTGAGCTATACCAGCCAGGGCTATAGAGCATTTTTAATAGGTTCAGGATATTAACCAGCTCACAACTGAGTTGACTTAAGAGCTTTCTCTATCAGCAATGATATGTCTTTAAATGGCAAGTATTTAAAACATGAAATAGGCTCAAGAAAGATTAATAAAATTAATGAGTAATATTTTATGAGTTATGAACAAAAAGTGGGAATATTTACGTGGTAAGTTCAATAGTAAAGATAATTTATATGGAGAGCAACTACCAAATTTCTCCACATTTTTTTCCAAAATGTCCCCCCAAAAAAGGACATTTATGTCACTGTAAGACAGAATATTATGCATATGGATTGTTATTCTGACTTCAGACAGTATTTCGCAAATTTATCATGTCACATTAATTAAGTATAGTACTCTGTTGGGAACTGCCCTGCCTGGTTTCAGAAGCTGTAACCCCCCATGGCTAAGGCTGAGAGAGAGACTTTGGGACCATAAGCTACTTAGGAGACAAAGCTTATCTCCCTGGCAGGGGCGCAGCCTCTGCCCCCTTTTACTTCACCCTGCTTGGCCCCAGGCGGATGACTGGTTAGGCAATGATGAGTAAGATTCCTCAAGGGAGGGATGACCTAAGACGGGCATGTCACAAAGGGGCCCTCAGGGAAGGACTTGGAGGGCTACAGAAAAAGGGAGTAATGGACCCTCGCCCCTTGGCTTTGACATGCCTGAGTCCTCATTCTGTCTGTGAGAAGTCTCCTAATCTCTTGGCTGCCTTACTTCCCCTGCCTGACTTAAGCCTGAAACAATGACAGAGGGTGGTGCAGCCCTGTGCTAGAAAGGGTGGGTCCCCTGGGGCTATCAGGCCTGAGAAAGAATACATAAAATCCCATGACAACACCTGCTCTGCTAAGAATGTCCTCAATTAAATGGTAAGAGTCCAAGCATTAAATGAGTTTGTTTCCCAAAGTTTTATAGCCCTTTAGCTAACTGACCCTGACTCAGAATAAGCCCTCGTAGTTCTTTGTATGTTATCTATTGTCTGATCCTTACGGCCTGACAATGATTGATGAGCTTTACCTGTATTCCTGTACAAATTGAACCCAATTAAAGCCCATTGTGGAAAAGGCTCTTGGCCCTTCTCCTTTGAGAGATCAGCCACCTTTCCTCCCCAAGCAGATCAAGTCTTGGTAGACTTATTCTCATCTGTGGTAGATGGGGGGCTCTGAGGGTGCACCCCCCCCACAATACTCCTTTAAGTTTTATAAATCATATTACAGCTTTCATTCAAATTCTAACTGGCAAATTTCTATGTTGGTTCTCTTGACAGATTTAACACATAAAAACAGCCATAAAACAGACAAAGGAAACTGGAGTATTTTAAACACGATCATTGCTTACAATTAAATTTCAATTTAAAAAAGACTTACCACATTTTCCTTCATCTTTCTCAGCTTTGCATCTATTTCTTTCAGCCGATTTTGCTGATCCCGTTGCTCTTTGGTGTTCCGAAGTGCCTCATCCCCTGGAGTTATTTCCATACTTGTATCATCACCATTAAAGTCAGGTTCCTAATTAAAAAAAAAAATCATGCACAGGCTGAAAACACACCATTACACACCACTTTAAAGCAACTGAGCCTTGAAGGTTGGCTTTAGTTGTCAAACAATATCTCTTCCCTTAAAGTGATATTTACAGTTCTCTAAACTCTCCCTACTTGAGAAGGGAAAGGTTCACCTATACATAAAACAAGGAGGGAAATAATCTCAGTCATATGGAAAGCAGAAAGTTAGAGTGAAAAGAGCAATGGCCAAGAAGCAGTGACCTAGGCTCTGGCCCCTGGTCTGTACTTACCAGCATGGAATCTTAGGCAAATCACAGTTTATTTAAACTTCAAGCTCATCATATATAAATAATAAGAAACAACCCTGCCCATCCATGTTATGAAAAGCAGGTAGTAGTAGCCTAAAAGCTTCATCAGTATTTTTAAATTTTGCAAAGCTGCCATTAATAGACAAGCCACAGACTGAAAGAAAAATATTATAACATATAAGTCTGACAAAGGACTTAAACCTAGTATATATAAGGAAACCACACAATTTAATAAAAAAGACAATCCAGTTCTAAAACAACTTGAACAGATACTTTGTAAAAGATGATATGTAAATGGAAAATAAGTACAGTCATACCTCAGCACTCATCAGCTTCAGAACTCATCAAACCCTGTACTCGATGCATTTTGATGAGAAAAAAATGTTTCGGGGCTTGCCAGGACTCCTTGCACATGGTAGAACTTGCATGATGCTGCCCCACAAGAAAAAATGTTTCATGGTTTTTATCATGGGTTTCGGCACTCATCACAAGTTCCAGAAAGAATTAACAAGTACCGAGGTACCACTGTATGTGAAAAAGTCTCTGCAGATGGTGACATAGGCAGACATGGCTCACCACTTTGCACAGCCACATCAAAATTACAACTAAAACAGAGAACAACCATTACTCAGGAATGTCAGAAATCAAGCTGAATGGAAGTCTAACAACTACATAATCAAGTTGAATGGAAGTCTGACAACTACAGAATCCATCCAGACTGGTAGGAGGGGTGAGGACGTGGAACAGGCTGGCCCAGTACCCACATGGATGACAATTCAGGAGGGATATTTCAGGAGTGAGGAGTCCCAGACCCACACCAGTCCCCCAGCCCAGGATTCCAGTGCCAGGAAGATAAGTCCCCATGACTTCTGGCTGCGAAAACCAGCAGAGACTGAATTGGTAAAGGAGAATGCTGGAACCCTAAGCAGTTCCTCTTGGGAAACCCACACACAGGCTCACCTACACAGACGCACTCCCTCTGAGCTCCAGCAACAGGGCATACAGTGAGAAACTGAAGTGTCTGGCATTGGGGCGAGCAGAGACCTTAGTCCCCTTACTGAGCCCTTCCCTCACAAAGCCAGTAGGCTGATATCATATCTGAGACTCCATCAACCTGGCTAATACTGTGTGACCTGACCTGGAGATGATGAGAGACTCTACCCCACCCAATTTACAGGCCTACACAAGCAGCTTTTCCATCAAAATGGTTCATTTTGGCTCTTAAATCCTGTCAAACAAACAACAGCTGCCTTCAGTGAGCTCTAGCAGCAGCCAGATTAGCCACAGCTTGCCTTCACCTGGAAATCTCTAAGCCCAGCACATATAGAAGCCATTTCAGGTTGCTTTACAGCTCAGGCAGGTGACCTGGGTCAAACACAGGTAGGGGCTGACCTTAGGCTGCACCACCCAGGACACCCCAGGGCTAAACACCCAGTGGACAACTACAGACCACGTCGGAGCACCACCACCCTGCCCTTGCACAGCTGATCCTCCACGGAAGGTGGAGGTTGGTGGTCAGTGGTCACAGCCAGTTCTTCTGCTCACTAGCCTGGGTAAATCCCTCCCATTGACCTGCCAACAGCAACCAAGGCTCAACTACAAGAGGAGGGTGTACTCAGCCCACACAAATGGCACACCTCAAGTAGTCAGCTTGGGTGACAGGGGAGGCTGTGCCATTGGGCCTTACAGGACACCTACTGCATTAGGCCATGATTCCAAGACAGAGTCAAAGTAGCTCTACCTGATACATAGAAACAAACTGCCAAAATGAAGAGACAAAAAAAACATGTCCCAAATGAAAGAACAGATCAAAACTCCAGAAAAAAGAGCTAAAAAAAATGGAGATAAGCAATCTATCAAATACAGAGTTCAAAACACTGATTATAAGGATGCTTAAGGAACTTAGTGAGGACCTCAGCAGCAGAAAACAGACCCAGTCAGAAATGAAGGATACAGTATTGAAATAAAGAACAATTTACAGGGAAACAACAGTACAGTAAATGAAACCAAGAATCAAATCAGTGATTTGGAACATAAGGAAACAAAAAACAACCATGTAGAACAAGAAGAAAAAAGAATCCAAAAGTTGAGGATAGTACAAATAGCCTCTGGAACAACTTTAAGAAGGTGAATATTCACCTCATAGGGGTGGCAGAAGGAGAAGAGAAAGAACAAGAAATCGGAAATATCTTTGGAAAAAATAGTGAAGAAAAATTTCCCTAATTTGGTGAAAGAAATAGACATGCAAGTCCAGGAAGCACAGAGAGAGACACAATTATGATGGATGCAAAGAGGCCCACTCCAAGACACATCATTATTAAAAGGCTGAAGATTAAAGATAGACAGAGACTCTTAAAAGCAAGTGAAAAGAAGTTAGTTACCAGAAGGTTGCCAGATGGGATGGGGTGAAGGGAATGGGTGAAGAGGTGAGGGGATTAAGAAGTACTAATAGGTAGTTACAGAATAGCCATGGGAATGTAAAGTACAGTGTAGGAAATGGAGTAGCTAAAGAACTTACACACATGACCTGTGGACATGACCTGATTGTCCCAGCTTGCATCAGGCGCCTCTCACAGTTCATCATTCTCATGTTGACGGACATTTGGGATATGCATAAAGTTGCTATGAATATTCATAGCAGGATATGAACAATGGTGGGAGGATTGCCTGAGAGAGTAGGGGGCACTGGGTGGAGGGTGGCAAAGAGAGAAGAATCAGGACACTGTCAGAGCATAATTAATAAAGTGTAATTTTAAAAATTAAAAAAAAATTTACAGTCTTCAACATCATAAAGACATCAGGGAAATGCACATTAAAATCACAATAGGATAATACTACACAGCCACTAGAACCCAGATGAAAAACTTTAATACAAGTGGAACTCTCATATGTTGTTGGGAAGTATACAATAGTACAACCACTCTGGAAAACTGATAGTTTCTTAAAAAGTTAAACATCTTTCTATTCTACAATCCAGCAATTCCATTCCTGTGAATCTATCCAAGAGAAATGGAAAATGTATCATTCGTTTTGTACATGAATATTCATAGCAGCTTTATGCATACCCCACATGTCCATCAACATGAGAATGATGAACTGTGAGAGGCACCTGAAGCAAGCTGGGATAATCAGACTGTCTGCTTGACCTCTGTCTCATGATTATGTTTAGTCAATGTGGGGGGAGCTGTAGTAAGAGAATGGAGGGCAGAGAAAGAATGCCTGGGGTATTTTCCCTTCCCCTCTCTGCTTTGGCATTATGGTTTTGGCAGTGATATATTCCTGAGGTGCCCATCGGGAAGGTTTTCTTATACTCAACTGCATATTCACAGTCAAAGACAAATGGAGACCACACTTGGAGTGAGTCTATTCAGACGGACTTAGAACATGAAATACAGCAAGGCGGTGTCAGGTATCCCTCTTCCATGAAAGTTTTTGCTGCAGTCCATGTCATCACCATAAAGGCACAAGGGGCAAGGAAGCTACCCTGGTTTAAAAGCTTTATACCCAACAGAAGCATCATCTCTTGAAATGACTTTATAGGAAAAGCATCCAAGGTCCCAGCAAGGGACATGCCCAGCTACAAGAACCACTGCACTTAGGGAAGCTCAAAGTATGGCTTCCCCATCAGGTCTCTAGAGTTCTCCCAATACGGGGGTCATTTTGAGCATAAGTGAAGTTGCCTCCTAACATTGTGGACATTCTAACTTTCATCAGTTGCCAGGAAAACAATTAGAAAATTAATGACACTCAAACTCTCATGCTGAAGGGGGAAGGGTTGGTTAATCCTTTGCCTACATCTTCTCCGATGACAACTTTGAATGGCTTAGTTTTCAGCCACGGTTCTGGACCTCCCTAAACCCATTACTCTCTTTCTTCCTCCCACCCATTGTTGCTAGTCTGTGGGTATACCAACACCCCTTACAGGCTCCTTCGAATCTATAAATAGTTCCTTCATTTCATTGTCTTCAAAATCCAAGCTGAATGTTTTTTCTGTTTCTTACCAAGAACTCTAACTGGTATACTATGTTTGTTTGTATGTATATATGTATGTATGTATGTGTTCCTGTGTATATTTGCAGAGAAATAGACTGGAAGAAAATTTAACTTTATACTAAAAACTGTATTTTTTATCTTGTTTTTCTTAGGTATTTTTGTATTCCCTGAGTTTTCTACAATAAGCATTAATTTCAGAAGCAGAAAAAAAAAAATGTCTACCAAGGCTATTTTTGTTCTTTTCTGACAATGTGACTCTCTGTACTCAAAAGGTGTTGGTCTAAAAGTTAGATTTTAGCCCCAGTTCTACTGTGTACTTTTGAGCAAGTCACTTTCTCTTTCTGGATCTAAATTTCTTCTCATAAGGTTTCTTCAAACTCTAATAGCTTATGTGTCTGTAATTCTCTACAGTTAGACCTAAGGATATATAATATCTTTCCTCAGTCATGGTCTCCGAGAGCATAACTGTAGAATTCAAATAGTTAAAGGACAGCATATTCAAGAAGCTCTGTGGTACCAGGAGAGAGTCTATTGTCACATCCGTGTCCCAACCAGTACTGTCTGTTTTCATGATCACCAAGAAATATCTTGATCTCCTGTGATAAGAAATATTTGAACAGACTCACTGACCATCCATGTCTTTTCTGTATTTCTGAGTCATATAGGAACGCTTTTGTTCATTAAAAAGTAAAATTCAGTTCAGAGGAAGCTTTTGTGATAAGCACAGAATACCTAAGGAGCCACAGGAAGAGAACTCTCCCTGAGGTCAATAGATATTTGTTGATTTGACTTATTGATTGCCAAGGGATTCTAAGTTCACCCTTAGAAAAATATGCTGTTAACCGAGACAAGAGGGGTCTTTGAAGTTAAGTAAACTTCTTTCCAAAAGCGAAGTACAGAGGAAATTATTCACATCTTTGTAAGTTATCTGACATGCAAATAAGGCATGATGAGTTAAGGGCCAGAAAAATACAAAGCTGCCTAAATAAAGCCAGCTTTCCTGTGTTTTCAAACTAATGCTATACCTTTCCATAGGCTACTGCTATTACCTGCCATCAGATGGACCATTTGCCTGGCAGTACTAAAAGTAGGGAAAAAATCTTTCAGCCACATTTGTTTTATCATCTGGGAATGTTGCCATGAAATGAAAGAAACCTTGACTACACGGGAGGCGTAACATTAAAAAAATGAAATATAAATATAAAATTCAAACTAATCTGTACAATATAGGTGAATTTCTCAGATTTAAGTGGGAATGTTTGATAGGTTAACATTAGGGGCAAGAACCTCTGAAGTATCTTCTTGTTTATTCCTCAATCCAAATTCCTATGCTCTTAAGATTGGCATACTTCTATAATTTTTGGAAGTGAACAGATGGCCGATAAGATTTCTATGCCTGTGACTAGCATACCTACAAAATTCCTAGATTCCTGCCTTCAAGCATTGTATTAAGTGATTTGAAGTCATCTGAACTACAAGGCTGTCATCGGACCCCTGAAAATCCTTGGACTCAAAAGTAAAACATTTTACAGGATTGCATGTTAAACAATGATTTATATTTCCTCAGTTTTAGCTACTGTTGAAAGAGGAAGAGGCAAAAACCAGTTAGTTGTTGCTATTAGCAATAGTACACTCTTGATAACAAAAGAGATAAACGCAACTGTAAATTTCCTCAACCAAATGTTTGTTGATGCTTTGCTGCTCATACCAAATTGTGTACAACTGGATCAGTATTTTAAGAACAAGAAAATAAATCAAATTAAGGAGGACCTTTGTACTCAATTAAACTACTTAGTTTAAAAACAAAGAAATGTCTCATCCATGAGAACCATTTCTGAAGACACTCTCCCAACCCTAAAAAAAAATCTTACCATGAACTGGAATTCTAGATGTAGTAAGACTGATTTCATGAAAGATAAATAAATTACACTTCTTTACAAGAGCCAAACTGAAAAGAATCTATTGTTGAATCCAGTTGCTAAGAATTTAAGAAACTGAATGCTTACACAACTCCTATATCTTAGATCTTTCTGGAGAAAGCTAGAATCTAATACAGCTACAAGTAAGAAATACAGTACCAAATTATGGAACATCACTCAATTTTATGGTGGAATTTATAATACACGGAAAGAACTCAATGACTTGTTAGAGAGTTAGGAGATAAATACAGGAAAGTGTGCACAGTTAAGCCACAGATCTTTAACAAAAGGCTTCAATTAGATCTCTTTTGCTAAGCTGAAATGAAAATAAAAAGCAGATGTAAAACTGCAGCCACATGATATTATTCACATTACAGCAATAGCGGTAATATGCCATTCGTTCTGCTGAATGTGACCACATACTTTGTTTTATACTAAGGAAACCAGATACGTAAAAGCCAAATGCTGCTTTTAGAATACTGCCATGAAGTTCAGGGCCAGGCCAAGGCAGCTATCTATATGAGAACATTATAATCAGAAAGCTCATAAGGAAAAGAAAGTTTCCTGTCTTCCCCTTTCATAACAATCAACACTTTCGTAATCTATGAGTCATATTTCTGGAGTCCCTCACACTATCATGACTCAGGTACGTTTATCATCCTAAGCTTATGTGCCTACCAACTTGGCACCTTCACAGTTGCCATAGTCATGTTGGTCAGAAACTCTGTATGTTTCAACTCATTTGAGAAACTGTTTTTGGTCCAAAATTTTTTAAATCTCCAAAGAAATCTTTTAAATATCATACCTTCGAATAACTTTGTCTTTCTCTGTGCTCCCTCAACCATGCTTTCTCAGTTCCTGCAATTTGGTACCCTCGTTGCATCACATGATCACTCCACAGCTTGTTCTGTGTTTACGCCCTCTCCTCCAGTCACCCACACGCTGTTCTAGAGTCTAAATACTAACCCGAATACTTAACATCAGCCAGCACAGCATCTCCCATGAAACAAGCCGGCGTTCAAAGATGTGCTGATGGCCTGTGCAGGGGCTGGACAAACAACGTAAATGCACGCAGGAGGATGCAGGGCCTGCGCTACAATATGAAGTGGTGGCCACTGGAGCAAGCTGGAGAATGTGCACTCGATATAAAGCAGCAGTTGCTACTCAGCTCGGTCCTGTAGGGGCCCAAGCAAGGACTCAGGGATAATGTGGCCAGATTTCCTAATTTTTCAGAAAAAACTAGAAATTTGGATTTTTATATGCAGTCACCCAATTTTTAAATGTTGGCTAGAAAAAAAAACTGTAAACCCTTTGTGGGCTGAAGAAAACCCACCTGTGAGCCAAATCGGCCATGCAGACCGCCAGTTTTTAACCTCCTGCTGTACAATGACAGCCTTCTCCTAGACCTCTGACCTTCTACCTCATCCACAAGTTCCTCCCACTCCCCTTGACCCTCACTTAGAGAAACAGACTTTCTTGATGTTCCTTCTGGCTGTGTTCTCTCTCTCTTTCTCCCTCTCTCCCTCTCTCTTCCCCCCCTCACCCCCCATGAACCTTCACAATACTTTGCTTATAGCCTTCTATTGTGTGAACCTATGTTATCTATGTATAATCCATGCCTCCCATAAGGAAATAAATTCCTTAAGTCATTATTATTATTATTACTATTATTATTATTATTATTATTATTATTATTATTATTATTATTATTATTAGATCGTTGGTTGAATTCTGTATCAGACACTGCTAAGCACTTTACATACATTAACTCATCTGCCCTTTTAAAGAATTGTATTACTATTATTACTGTGAGGAAACTGGAGTGTGGAGTGTTTCTAATCAATTCCCAAGTCCTCAGAACTAGTAAGAGCCAGAACGTGTAGACTTTTAATTCTACAGTTCTATATTTGCCTAACTTATCTTTAAGTGCCCTATAATTCCTTGCACACAGTGATCACTTGATTAATATTTGTTGAATTCATTGTTGAAAAAGAGAAATTTTATTTTACTTAAAAGACATTCTTTCTTAAGAAGCATGGAGAAAAATTACTGATGAGTTAATGGTTTGCAGAAGGGTTAAGAAATAAAAATAACGTGAATATTCACTATGAATATTTGTGGTTCAGCAATAGATTGCAGCCCATTCATCAACTGAATAGATATGCTGGGTTTATCCAAGATATTTTTCAGTGTATTTATTCAAAAAGAATTCCAATCCAAAAATAATATCCATAAAATAATTTTCCAAGTTAGCATTTCTGGCTTGAAAATTCAATGTTCAATGCTGGTTTTAGTTAGAAATGAGAAAATGCCAAGAGGAAATTGAACAAAAGCTCAAAAGATATTCTTCATTTTGCATGAAAGAACTATGAATTATTTCTTTTCAACAACTAGGATGTTACGTTTGTGTTTCTGCATCTAGTGGGAGTCCCAAAATGCAGATTTTTCTTTTCCCTCTGAAAATATGTTGTTCCACATAAAAATATATAATCTCAGTACATAACAGATAAGTAATGTACTGGCTACCCTTTTATTATTTTTTAAATATTTTATCAGAACCATAAATGTGAACTATAAAAATATGATTCAGATGACGATGACAGAGTCTGGCCATAGCCATGCTTTATTTAAAGTCCTAAAGGCTAAACAAATCTCTAAATTCTCAGTTTCTCTTTCAAGAATAGCATTTGACAGCCATAAAAAAGACATTTTCCATCTTTAGAACCATTATTCAGCTTTCAGATCTCAGCTATCCTTGATACCTAACAACAATAACAAAAAAAGAAATCAGTAGTAACATGAAAAGAACAAAGAATATCCCTGAACAATTTCATTGCCCCATCTCGGACTCCTCCATTTGAGAAACGGTACCCAGTAACATGAACAAACTACCAATGTAATTAGTGTCAATGTCCAGGGGTACATTTTGGGGAGACAAAGATTCCAATTCTCTGTTTTCTAAGAACTCGGATCCCATTCCCGCCATCGGCGGTTTTCACTACCACCACGACTGCTGTGTAAAGGGCTCAGAAGCCGCTGTGCCCGGCCCTTACATACAGAACCTGAGGAAGCTGAGTGGGCTCCATAAAGGTTTGCCAGTGACCAAACTTTTTTTTAGGATATTTCAACACTGCTCTTTTCCCTGAGGTTGCTGCAACTTGCCTAAAGCCAAATCCCTAACCTTCCATTGAGAGCTTGGGGCAAAGATTCCCTAGAACGCAGAATTACTAATCATAGACTAGTGATATTTAAATCTTTTTAAATAAAATCACATGCATCTAAGATTGTACAGCAAATGATTTGATAAGGTGTTTACAAAACTAGTAGAAGGTTAGTAAAATAACAAAAGACCAGCCATTTTCTCTTCAGGAGAAAATGACCACTCGACCCCAAACTAGATCCCATGAAGTACTGAAATACAGCAAAGAGAAAAAGAATTTTACTTTTCCAAAGCTGATATTATTCCTCTGTTTTTCTACCCCTTTTACTCGCTTTGGAAAAGAATATTAAAACAAAATAACAAGAGGGGAAACATTCATTTCAAAGCCCTCATAGGATAGTCATCAACCTAGTGAGCTTCACTGCGTCAACCTAGTGACGTTAAATTAAGGGAGCTAGAAGAATGTGTCAGAATAAGGGATAAATGGCCAAGCGGCTACCATTGCTTATACCTATAACTAGAGGAATAAAGAGAAATACAGCTCTCAAAGGACTAATTAGTGCTATCACAATTTTCTTCCCTCTCCTCTCTCCTGGTCATGATTAAGAATTAGCTTAAATCATAAAGAAATAATAATATTAAAATAATATTTCCTCAGTGACTCCATCCCAGTGTATTACCAAATGAAATTAAAATGAATAGAGAGTAGAAGTCACCAAGGAAAATACACTTATGGAAATTACTATCACGTCTAATTTCTAGT
>PVKM010007160.1:0-42244 GCA_004027735.1 Carollia perspicillata | reverse complement strand
GGCTGGTGTAGCTCAGTGGATTGAGCACAGGCCTGTGAAACAAAGGGTTGCTGGTTCAATTCCCAGTCAGGGCACATGCCTGGGTTGCAGGCCAGGTCCCCAGTAGGGAACACATGAGATGCAACCACATATTGATGTTTCTCTCCCACTCTTTCTCCTTCCCTTCCCCTCTCTCTAAAAATAAATAAATAAAATATTTTAAAAAATAAATAAAGTTTACTTTACTTTCATATAGTCTGTGTTATCACTTAGTATTTCCTCTATGCCTAGCATTAATATAATATGTATCATCCATCAATATTCTTAGAATATAATATTATGAGCCAAAAGTTTATAAACATCTAAGGAAATTTTATAAATGAGTAGTATTGATGGACAAATCAAGGTTAATAATCATGGGATTTTTATTGCATATTGCATATGCATATTGCATATTTTATTGCATATTTATTATATATGAGGTAATAAAGAAATCAATAATATTCAATAAATGCTGTTATGTCCCTGACATAAAATATCTCATTATTAAAAAGTCTGAATTTTGACTCTACTAATTATTGTATATGAGACCATACTCTTTTGGGGGGCCAGAGAATTCAAGGATCATTGAATTGAAAGTCCATGGAACTTTTTCTGCTATTGATTATTTAGTTGGTTAACTTTCACACATTGCACTAACAGAAGCATAGGACAGAGGTCCCAAAGAAAACAAGTAATCTGAGGTCTAGAATTGCCTTCAATTCCTCTCTGGAGAGAATTTGTAGGGTACAAGACAGGGAAGTAGAATCCAAAAAGATCTTGATAGTCTCCATGAGTTGAAGAGAAGGAGTTAAAGATCCTGATTGGCCAAGCAGCTAGAATTATCAGGACAGACAACTGGAGAGGAAAACACAGCACCAAAGGAGAGGTGCAGATAGTTCTGCTGTGGAGTCTACAGAAGATTCCATTGATATCTCCAGCTGAGAATTGATCACATCAACATGGTGAAGAAACTACAAATGCTAGAAAAAGAACCACTTTAAAAAAACATAAGAGAAGTCCAGTGTGCACAAAGGGCTGGTATGTTCTAAGCAGCCATTATAGAAAAACGTCATAATATGTGAGAAATTGGATAAAGTATTTGAAAAGGTATTATCTCAATTGTAGGGCAAAATGATGACACTTCAATCAAAAGTGTCCTGTTTAGTTTTGAAAATAGCAAATAGATATATCCTTAATGAGGCTCTGATTGTTATAACCACATCCTTTGCTCTGGTTTTATTTTTTATTTTTATTTTTTTAATATATTTATTTTTTTAATTTTTATTTTAGTTGTTCAAGTACAGTTTTCTGTCTTTTAACTCCATCCCAGTCCACCCCCACAGTACTCCTCACCTCCCTCACATTTCCACCTCCCTTAGTTTTTGTCCATGTGTCCTTTATATTTGTTCCTGTTACCCCTTCCCCCTTTCCCCTGACATTCCCTCCCCTCTCCCCTCTAGTTACTGTCAGCCTGTCTTCTATTTCAATGTCTTTGGTTATATTTTGCTTGCTTGTTTATTTTGTTGTTTAGGTTCCTGTTAAAGGTGCTCTGGTTTAAAAAATCATAATAACCTTTCTTTCTTTCTCTCTCTCTTTCTTTCTTTCTCCGTCCCCCTCTCTCTATCTCTTTATTTCAAAACTTAGATAGTTGTCCTTTGTCCTTTGGAGAAGCTTTATTCAATGCTCTGTCAAAGCCTCTAGAATTCTAAATCACCATCCCTGAGATTTCTTCAAGTCAGCAAAGGTAGATTTTCTCTTGCCTTTCTTTTCCTCCTAGGTTAACCTGCATTACAATAAATGGACAATATGTTCCAAATTATTTCCCTGCACTGACTTCCAATAACAACCTTAATCAAAGAATTTCAGGAATTTTGGCATTTTTTTGAAGATTTATAAACTAACAAAATAGACATGTAGAAGACTGTGACTTTTTGACATTTTCAAAGTCTCATTCCTCCTTTCTTCCACCCACTACCTTCTTTACTCAACACCCCCCCAGATTGACTGTGGTAATGCCTAATTATTTCTCACACTGTGAATATGTCTGCTTTTCCCAAACATTCCCGGAGTGCCAAGCCCAAACTCATTAAAGGACTCAGCAAAATCATAATAAAATGGGACCTTTGCAGTGTAGGTATAATCCCTGGTGTCTCCTGAACCCTCATAGAAATTTTATATGTGCCATATAGAAACTTAAGGAAATACATGAAATACAAAGTACAGATCATCAATTACCACAGTCTAATTGTAATATTTTGCCTATTCAGATAATTTCACATAAATATTCCACTATATGTACATTTATTCTGATTTTGCATTGAATCATTTAAGAATAATCTATTGTTATTAAACACATCTGAGGTAATTAATCGTATGAGCTCCAGAATTGTTCATTATGTACTTCCAAACAGTCTTTAATCAAATGTATTTGGAAACGTATCTCAGTTGCTCTGTGCACAAATATTAAAGTATTTTTACATGTAAATTTTAGAGTTATAGTCTCCCCAAATTAGCCCTATATCATAATGAAAACAATAGCAATTTGTGATGAGCTGGATACCATGCTCATTCTCTTACATCACTATGTAATTTAATATTTACAATGCTATTGTGCATGATCATTTTATATCTTTTTCATGTATGATGGGCCTGAGGCTCATAGGTATTAAGCAAAATGTCCAAGACAGAGTCAGTTTCAAACAGGTCTTTCTGACATAAAATTCTACAATAACGCGATGTTTATTTTTCCTAATGGTGGAGTCTGGAAAAAGACTCCCCAGAGTGTGAGACGCTGACATGCAGATTATTTCGAGCAAAAAAAGAAAAATAAAGCCCACAAACTCAAGAAGAGTTGCATTAATTAATTAATTAATTTATTAATTTATTTATTCCCTCCCTTTTATCTGCTTAACAAGATTCAGATAGAGAAATCTTCAGGAAGGGAACCTAAGCATATTCACCTTAGCACATGAGAATCAAGTGTGGCCGACAGGGAAGATCCAAGCAACAGTCTGTTCTCTAGATATCGCATCCCATTGTTTCTACATGGCCCTGTAAGAATTTATTTACCAGATGATTGCCCTTTCTCTTCTAACCATGAGTTGCCTATCTTCCCCTCCTTATTTGAAAAGGTCATATGTACCTTATTTTGACCCACTGTCTCTGGAATTTCCACATGTTCATGAACTCCTTAGGTACATATAATACAATTTTATTTTCTCCTGTTTTTTTATAGTGGATATGAGATAGCAAGTTTATTTATGAAACACATGTGAGCAGAAAACTATAGTCTGGCACCAAGCTAGTCTGAATGCCCCGTGAATACAGGAAATGAAGTTGTTAGAAGTTTGTTCAATACACTTGAGCCAAAGCCATAAGTGGGCAACTGGCTGGCTAATCTGAGTGCACTGACTATGGGGGTTTAGGTTTTATATACTTTAGTCAGTTTCTAGGTTTCCCTGCCTTCTCCCCCTTTTAAGCCTTGGGAATAATGTACGGTTACAAAGGCTTGCTTTCTCAGCTAGTGAAGGCTCTTGATCATAGTGAAATGACTACAGGGGCTCCCTTTCTCAGCACAGAGTCTCAAAAACTCCCTTCCCCTGCACTGTCCCTGCTTGTGATCTTCAGAACGAGCATCTTCTCAGGCTGGGCTCAGGACTGCTGTGCCAATGGGAGAGACACGTCTCCTTCCTCCTCCCTGCCTTAGTTTACTACCTATCCTACCTAGCAATAGGAAACAAGTCTTAAAAGGTTGAACGTCATTATCTAATTCAAAATCCACATCTAGAAAACACATGACTCTGTAAAATGATTAAAAGTGATTAAGGTTATGTAATTTGCCCCTTCTCTTTCAGTGTACATCAGAGCTAGATTATAAATATCTTCAAAATACAAACATCATCTGATTTGTTTTTTTTAAGTCAATGCCTCTAGAAATTCCATGTTCTTTATTTATATTAGATGAAATGCTAACAACATAGAAATACACAGAAATTATCATCATTTCTTTAAACTATATTCATTAGGCAAAATATTCCTTTATTTAGCTGTTATTACTTACATTTAGTTTTTATCATACATTTAGAGGATTTTACAAAACTAACTTGTTAGCCATTCCAGAAAGGTAGTTGAATAAAAAAGGTAATTTTATGAATAAGAAATACAGATATGATACTAAAAGGACCACATTTTGTGACTTCACCTATAATGCAACTAATTGTTTTTTTCGTTGCTGCATTATTATATTTCCTACTCTAATAAGTTATCACACACTCAGATGTTTAAAACAATATAAATTTATTATCTCATGGTTCTGTAGGTCAGAAGTTTGACACAGGTCTCAATGGGCTTATTAGTTCAAGGCCTTGGCAGGGCTGCATTTCCTGCTGGGGGCACTAGGAGAGAGTGTTTCCTTGCCTTTTACATTTTATAGAGGTTATCTCTGTGTCTTGGCTCATCACCTCTTCCTCCTTCCAAGTCAGTAAAAGTCAGTGAAGGAGTTCACAATACTCTGAACTCTTTTAACATCCCTCTTCCACTTTCAAGGGCCCTTGTGATTACACCGGGCCCATCCAAATAATACAGGTCATTGCTCAACTCAAGGCCCTTCCTTAATCCCACCTGCAAAGTACTTTTGCAATTTAACATAACATATTCTCAGATTCTGGGAATTATGATTTTTATAACTTTAGGTGGCATCTATTCTGCCTATCACGGTTGCCCTTGACTTCAAGGAAATCAGGATTATACCCATGGTAAATGAGCCCAAAAGGAGGGCAAGGAGGGAGGCAGAGGAACATAATAGTGGTTTAAATAAAGAATGCAGAACTGGGGGTGAAAATTCCTTCTTTGCTATTCTGTCAGATTTTTACTGACATGCTACTTTGAAGATGAAGGCTAATTAAATATATGGGCATAATAGGAAAAATTGGTTGTTGTTAGAACTCATTGAAGAAAATGGGACTACCTAACTGAATGTCAGTTTGTTTAATTTGAACAACCCCCTTGGTCCTCAAAAAAAAAAGCTTATTTTGTGTTTTCTATCCTTCTATACATTGTTCTGCTTTGGTACTCAGGAAGATTTTCTCCTGTTAATCAGCTGTATGTCATTTGAATTTTTCAACCAGCCAGAAGAGCTAAAGGGGTAAGAGGCAAGATTCCCCTGCCCCAACACCAACACATATGATTGATGAGTGCGCATGCATTTTAGTATCTGTTAGTTTTGGCTTCATTTTGGTGACATTCACTTTATCTAATTAGTTATACAAACTCTAAAGATGGTTACTATTTATTCAAATATCCACAATTTAGATAGAGTTACTATCAGCATAATTCTTTTCTTAGCTCGTCACCAGCAGCCTTAACAAAAGCATAGCTAAGCCTATTGGAATAATAGACATGCACTATCATTGGCAAAATGAGTGGCATAATTACTAAGATGAATATGACAAATGTGTGCACTGGCAAATGTATAGGTGTTCAAAAGCTGTGAATTGACTAGAAATATTGCACATTTAACGTTGTTGTCATTGCATAGGAAAGAAAGGGTGTAAGACAATTGGTGACAACCCTTCTGTTAAACCTATGGTGTCCTGCTTCAACGAACCTACTAATGGGCTAAAAACAACCCACCACTTCTCTGAGTTCATGTTGATGCACTGCTTTCTAAATGCATATTTCTGGAAAGAAACTACAGTTCGATTCTTTAGATTTTCAGCAATTTCCAAAATAGAACATTTTCCCCTGGTTCCATAATTTGTGTAGCTAATTTCAGTTTTATTATTTTGGGGTTACAATTTGGATGCTCTCCAACAGACTGACCAGAGCTCAGTACAATGATTCCTAAATTTTCTTCTTGAGGTCATAATAACGATGTGAGGACTCAACATAGCCCCCGTTGCAGGTCATACGTGTTCTGTAGTTACGGAGGACTTCTCTGTGTGTGCATATTCTTATGCTCATGTAGTAACATTTTCCATTTGAAAATGTAAAATGTAAATTATTTCAAATATCTAGCCCTTTTCAAAGTTTAATATCATATGTAATTTTTCAATGATTCATCTTCTATTAAAATCTGCCGATATAATGCACATTTTCCCTACATTATACTTTTCATTTTTCTACCTGAATGATCTAGGTATATTTCTTTATCCTCAGGATGAATACAATTCTTTTTTATTTGGTTCTGTGTGATTTTGACTCAGAAAATACTTTTACCTCAATTTGTCTTTGATAATATTTTCTCCTATTGAGCTTATGTTATTCATAATAAGACTCATTCTGCATATCTAAAACGAATTCCCTTACACTTCAATTACTTTTGTGTTTTTTTCTGTTAATTAAGGGAAAACTTCTGAATTTTATTTTTCACATCATTAAATGTTTTATATCATTGAACATTTTACCATAGTTTATGATAGTTTTAATTTGCTGGTTTTTATTCCTTGCATTTATTATTGCATTGAGCTCTTTCACATGTTCTCTCTGTACAAACACATTTTTTTTACAAAGAGCCATTTATTTGTGTATCCTCTATCAAAATCTAAGGATTTTTAAGAAAGTTTATATTGTTTTAGCATACTATTCCCTCTGTAATGTTTGGTTTATCTCTTAACATATACATATATAAATAAATATATATAATTTTATATCAATCAGGTTAGCAAATAGATATAATATATAGATATATAATAATTAACTGTATTACCAACTCTAAATATGTATATATTTGTATATATATATATATACAAATGTGCCAGTGGGTACTGGTTATGTCCCACCCTCAGATGTAAATAAGGACTAAATTCCATGTGTTAGCATGCAATAATTTTTGCAGCCTAAATAGTATTCTACTAATATCACATAAATGATATACTCAAAAATTTATAATTTCCAGAATAACTGACTACTAATTTTTTGTTTTAGAATTAGATTTCTTATTTGTTTACTTTTGGGGGGTTCTTTTTATTTTATTATTTTTCTTTTGATCTGCATTTATTACTGAATATTATAGAGCATGCCACTACCTCAGGATGTAATGTGCTCATACCAAGGCCAGCTTCTATTTAATAATCCAGCACTTACTTATTTGCTTTTTTGGAATTAGCTATGTTTTACTTGAGTTAGAAACTTTATGCATTGGGAATGTACTCTAATGAATTTAAAATACCATCAACTATATTAATTAGTGTCTCTTTTATCGACCCCAAACCTCTGAATCTAGGTGGTGACCGTGGGGATGGAAGGGAACTAAGTGTTAGAATATCCTGCTTTCTCTCTTTGCAGCAGACCCCCTCTGTTTGCTGAAGAAGCTACCAATACTTTCCCTTCTTACTCTAGCTAGTTAATCTTGGATTCAACTGACGTTTCTCAACATTCTGACAAAAGGAGTTTTATTCTTTTCTTTTTCTCAATAGGCATTTTATTTGTTTTTGCAAGAACTATTGCTTCTGCAAGAATATATCCACAGTTTTAGCTGTTTAAAATATCAATCTATTATCACACAGTTCTGAACACTAGAAGTCTGCTGGGACTGACCTCTCTGCTCACACAGGGAAAATCAAATAATTGACTGGCCTGGACTAATATTTGAAGGTTCTAGGGGAGAACACATTCTCCCCTAGAATGTATCCCCTAGAATAGGCTTACTTAAATTGTTTGCAGAAGCAATTAATATGGATTTATAGGACTGAGGTCCTCATATCCTCACTCACTTTCAACTGGGGCTCTCTACATTTCTTCAGACTGATACGGAGAGATCTGACTGGATCACTGGGGAAAAGTAGGAAAGGTCCATAGGGAGAGGTTTCCCAAGGCAATGGTAAATAGTCTAGGATGAGAAGCTGAATGCCTCTGGAGCACATGGAATTATGGGGCCAGAGATTTAAAATAAAAGGAGGGCAGAGATTGGCTCTCAGGCTCTCCTCCTCAAGGACGCCTGGATGATTATACTGCAGTTGCCTGCATTTCCCAAAGGATGGTATTTTAGGTGGCAGAAGAAACTCTGGGTGGAGCCTAGGATCAGCATGGCCTGGCAGAGGGTGGCAGGCTTATTCTTCTTTGGGTGTGCTAGAGGGGGCTGGCTCTGAAGCATAAGCCTGCCATTCTTCCAAAATCTTGTAGCTTTTGAATAAAGACTCCTTTCCTTTATCACCAAACCTTTGCCTATGGGATTTTGCCTAGAGGGTGAACCCACTTGCTGTTTGGTGATAAGAGACTGGCATTTATTTTCACTAGGTCCCCTTCATCTTCAAACCAGCCACAGGTTGTTGAATCTACCACACATTTTGAATACAGAACATCTTTCTTCTCTCTGTGTCTTATATCTTTTACTTCCAGCTAGAGAAAATTATCTCCCTTAAGAGCTCTTGTGATTAGATTGGACCTACCTGGGCAATCCTGGACATTCTTCCTATTTTATGCCTTGATGTTTGATTATAATGAGAAAGTCGATTTTATCAAGTAAGAGAACATATTTGTAGGTTCCAGGGATATGAGTGTGGGCAATTTATGGGTTGTCCTGTTTACCATAATATTCTATGGGAAAGCTGGGAAAGGCACTGATGAAATTTATTGGCCAACCATTATCTGATTTTCATGCAATATTAGAAGTTTATATTCCAACTATTGTATTTACTATTACACAGTGGTAATGAAGTTAAGCTATCATTCTAAAGTGTAATTTATAAGAATGCAGTGTGTAGAATGTATACTCCCTCTACCCCAAAAAAACTGGTGAGACTAGAATTTGTTTCAAACAATGCAAATAAGTAATTCAAAAGTCTATGCAGGAGTGAGCAGAGAACAAAAATGATTTTTTAAAGCAAATTGTTCACTTTTATGGATAAAGGAAGGAGAGAGAAAGAAGGACAAAGAGATTGGCGGTGGGGGGGAGGATTGGAAAATTTTCTATGTGCAGACTATCACAGCCCATTCTGATAAGGACCTAGAAACTGGTCAAGCTGTGGTGTGGTGTGCATCATCCTGTTTTCCACCATCCTGGTTTTATGGTTGAAGGTCAGCAAATCTCCCAGAGCTGGGATAACTGAAGGTCAGGGTATATCTTTTGAAGTTAGTTCCTAGGATTCTAATATAAGCATTCTGATTATCTACAAGCTACATATTAGAGTCAGAGTTTACAGAAACAATGTCAAGAGAATGGTGGGGTGGGTTACAATTTCCCATTCTTATAATTCCACTTCTGAAAATATATATGAAAAAACCCAAAACACTAATTTGAAAGAATGTATGCACCCATATGTCTATCTCAGCATTATTTACAATAGACAAGATTTGGAAACAGCCCAAGTGTCTGTCAGCAGATGAGAGGATAAAAAGTTGTGATACATTTACACAATGGAATACGACTCAGCTATAAAAAAAGATGGAAATCCTACCTTTTGTGACAGTATAGATGGACCTAGAGAGTATTTTGCTAGGTGAAATAAGCCAAGTCATGATAGACAGATACCATAAGATTTCACTTATATATGGAATCAAAGGAACAAAATAAACTAACAAAAATATAGAAACCGATTTATAGATACAGAGAACAGACTGACAACTGTTAGAGGGGAGGGGAGTTTGGGACTAGCTGAAAAAAGTGAAGAGATTAAGCAAAAATAAATGAGTATCTGGTGAAGTGAGTTTCTTTGCTTTTGCCTCTACAACATTTTAAAGTTTTAAACAGGTATCATCTGTAATTGGAGCAGAGAGGCTCTAAAGTGTTTTCCAGCTTCTGACAAATTAACAAGAAAGAGTAGAGTACACTTGTTATGTATTATTCAAGTTCTATTTCAGATATAAAATGTTTACAAAAGCTAAATAAAGGTTCCACTTTTTGAAACTTTGTATTAGATGATGACAATAACTAAAAAAATGAGACAGAATTCTACTCTTTAGTGTTCACAAAAATGATAGAAATGTTAAAGATAAGTAATAGCTAAATTAACTACTACCACAAAAAAGTCAAATAATTTTTCTCTTTTGAAACAATAAATAAAATTCAGAATGTGGTCACTTTTAACTTTTTTTTGCTACAAGTTTGTTGGTTTCTTTTTAAAAATTTTCAGTCAGGTTGCTGCAAAAGTTAAAGGCAAAATTCATATTGCCTGTTTGGAGGGAATATCAGCAATGTATCTAAATTTAATATTATTAACCATCGGTTTTATGGATAGGCATTTAGTCTAAGGCAGTTTTCAAATATATGAGCCATGATTTATTTATGAAGATCTTTGTAACTTTATAATTCCAAATATTCCAAATAAACCAAAAATCAATGTTAATAAAAATATAGCAATTTAATATTTTGATTCATCCTTAAAAGGGAATATACAATATCACTTCAAAAATGTAATAATAAAAATAACACTTATAAGTGAATACTGAATTCAGAAAATTTATTTCATTTAAACTTACGCATATATATAAAATAAGACTGGAAAAGATGTATATTTAAGCTATGGTTGTATTAAGTTGAAGGTAATTTTTGTCTCTTGCTTTTAAGATTTAAAAAAATCTTTTGCAAAGAAGACATATTATTTTTGAAGTTATAAAAGTGTTATTTGTAAAAAAGTAAAGATTCGGATTTTGCATTTCAATTCAAAATTCCCACTATCAAAAAGCTATTTTGTACAATTTTATTCTAGTAATGCCCCCTTATTGATGTTAAAGTAGCTATGGCTAGCATGTCCCCAGCATTGATAAGCTTTTCTTTTAGACCAGTTAGGGTGCAGTGAATAATTTCTTTCAGCTTATCTCACATGAAAGTGCAGTTTCCTTGTGGGATTTAAACAGCCACAAAAATTTATAAATAAAAGAATCACTTCCACATTAAAGGACTAATGCAGTGGCAGGAGAGTACTGCAGGCCAAGGGAATGACTTAGTCATTGAATGGAAATGGAAAACTCCCCAAGGTGATTCAGAAAATGTCATCATCTTTTCAATATGATGAACTGAACAGACTTAGGGAGATCAAGGTAAAAACCGGTTTGGAGGCTAAAAGGTGCAATCATCACAATTTGAACTTTTAATCTGAAAGACCTTCAATTTCCTCTCCCATTGGCTTCCACAGGGTAGCTTAACTATAGGGTTCGCCTAATTCCAGTTCAACTATTTGAAGGTACCTTGAAAGCATCTATAAAGCACATGGGATCATTGAAGAAGCTAAGAGATTGGGCATTATAAGTCTCCCAATGCTAACATCACAAACTGTAACTTTTAAGTATTTTTCCTACTTCAGATACAAGAATAGGCCCCTTAAGATTATCCCCAGTAAAGACGTAACTGTCAAAAATCTGTTAGACATTTATAGGGCTGCTGTAATTGATGGGATGTGGATAAGGGCGAGGAGACAGGTGTATGAAATGTGTGATCTTTTGGATGACAGTGTGTAACTGCCATAACTGTGACCCAGAATCATTTAATTGGAACCATAGACTTAGCAAGTCAAATGAAATAATGTAAAATAGCAGCTTTCCAGGAGACATTGATTAAGGATCAATGTGCAAGTCTTAGAAAAATAAAATAGGCTGCAGTGACTGACAGGGATGCCCCACATCAAATAACGGGTAAAAGAGCTCCCTCTGAAGCACAGAGCCTGCATTCAAAGGCTTTAACGTGATCTCACCAAATTGTCAGGAGAGTGGAGTCTCAGGCACGTTGTTAAACTCGGGAACATGAGGAAAGCGCATCTGTCTTGTTAAGAAAAAGTTTTGTGCTTCCAAATTAGAAGACTGTGCCAATTACAGATGGAATATGGGAGAATGCCATTTGGACAAAAGAAAAAATGGATTCTAGAATGATAGGAAATATATATCTCAAACAAAAACGACAAAGTTTATTGGCATTGAAGTATAGGTTGCCACTGAAATTAATTTCAATTTCTAGGTGTTTTAGGGAATGCTGAAAAGTAGGACATGGACTCTATCCATGTATTGTAGTTAAGACCACATAACTCTATTAATTCCAGTAATGAATCCATAATAACAAGACCTAACATTAAAATTTTACTACTTTTCAAGTATATTTTAGGTACTTTAAAAGTATTCATTTAATCCTCACAACTAACCTATGAGATATCATCGGTTTCTCCATTTTACAAACCAGCAATACTGGCAAAGAGATAAGTAATTGGTCTGATGTTGTACAGGCAGTAAGTGGAAGAGGCAGGAATTCGACTCAGGAAGTATGGCTTTACTGCCCGTGTGCTTAATCAATACACTAGATTCCCTATGAGGAAACATAGCAAAGCCCTTTGTCACTCACCAGAATCAGTATATATCATCCTCATACCTTGGCTATGATAACAGAAACTGAATTCTTGGCAATGTGGAGAATGACATAAATTGAGCTATTTTAAAATGGAGGCTAAGCAGCCATTCCAGAGGAATAGCACTGTGTGGCATGTTCATTGAACAGCTGTGGCCAAGGCAAACTGTTAAACAGTTGTTTGTGAACGCAGCAAGAACATGGGCATCCTGATAATGGGTGGTATGATTATGGGCCTTCAATCTAAAGATAGAATCAACAATCAATCATGTGTACATAAGAATAGACCAGATCGTCAGCACCAATATGAATGCTTTTCCTCTTTCATGTAATTATTCCTTTCTCTTTTTTTTTTCATAAAAACCTTTGAGTTTTGCCTGTTATCAGGGCACTATGTTTGTTTCTGCCTGAATCCATGCTCTCCAAACTGCAATTCTTTGATCCCAGATAAATACTTGTTGCCTCTCATTTGGCCTTTAACAACATCCTGTTGGGCTACATCTGGTACATGTAAGTGTCGTTATCTGTGACAATACACAATTATTATATTACTGACATGGTATTTTTATGTGAGGTGTAGTATGTGAGTGTGTGCATGCACAAACACACACACATGTGCTTACTTATTCTCTCCTCATGTTTTTCTTCCTTCTAACCTGGTGGCTCTCTGACTTAGAGTATAGAAATATTGAGAGACTTTGTTATAAAGGCAGATTGATCAGTTGTACCCTGAATAAATTAAATTCAGTAGGCATTAGGTGAATCTGAAAATTTGCATTTTCAACAAGTCCTCAGATGATGGCAATGTTGCTGGTCCTGGGACCATACTGACTAGTCCTTCAGCAGAAGACTTGCCAAAGTTCACCTTTCTGCCCATACATTCATGACTTTTTTCATTAGTTCTGATTTTCCATGGCTCTGAACTCTCCATATCTGGAATTGCCCCTTTTACCTTTCTGAACAAGTCACTGAAATTAGGTCTAATTAGAACCCTCATTAGATGGTGCTTTTCTTCTTCGTGTCTGCTTTTGGCTTAAGCCAAGCAGTGCATGAAGCAATTAGTCCCCAGCATGGCCTCATGTAACTTTAAGTGAGTTACTGACATCTCATAGGGTTATCAAAGTTCTTGTTCTACTTCTGTAAATGATTTACTGATTAATCATTATCTTTTAGACACTTGGTCTATTCCTTTTATCTATTTTTATACTCTTAAAATATTTTCAGATTTTTCTTATTTATTTTTGCCAATTTTTTGTCTTTACCTTTATTTACTCTTTTTTACATCACTGGGGACAAATAAACTATAAAAAAGTAGACTGCTTAAAAAGTAGTTAGAGGGGAAGATAAAATAAAATATGATCCATAACCTATCATAATATTAAACATATAAATACATAAGTTTTAATCATATATACAAGGACATTATGTATTTGCTGACTTTTAAACTCAATTAAATTCATTGGCAAAGCAACAACAAGAAAGCTTTAAAAGTTAAGAAACTCCAGTTAGCAAATGAAAATTCAGCTGGTTCCTGCAAGGCTTCTGAACCCAGATTCTGGACAGTGCATATTTGCCAACCCACAAGTCACAGCACTGGTGTTATCTCCAAGTACTTAAAAATGCAACAAGAAGAGAGAAATAACAGACCTATAGGAGGTAAATGTAACAGAAGAAGTACATTTCAAAAACGAAGTTTATAATGCAGAGGACAGAACTGAGAGAGATGAAAAAGGATGTCCTGCACCCTCTCAACCACTGAACTCTACTCCTCAGTCCAGAGCTGCTGAGCCACGGCATTGCTGTGGTCAAGCACAGACAAAGCAAATAACTAAACTGAAAACAAAGAAAATTATTAACTACAGGGTTGCTATCATTAAAACATACAATGCACCTTAACATCATAGGAAAACAACACATCAGAAAAAATGAAGTTTGGGTATAAAAATGGTAACTCTCAAAGGACGCAATGCAAACCTTCTGAATATCTAGTAATTATGCATGGGATATTTTACACATTTAAAATAGTAAAAGTTGAACTATTAGAGGTTAATAACAACATTAGGCATTTTAGATGTGGGTGTTTTAGGGAATCTGGGAACCAGAGGGTCCTGACCTACTATGGGTTCTTGGCTTTATGCAAGAAAAAATTCCAATATGAGCCAACGTAAAATGAAAGTGAGTTTATTAGTGAAGCAGTGAGACAGAGAATGGGCTACTACACAGAGAGAACAGCTCCCTTTTATCAGGATTTTCCTCCTTTATTGAGGCTCCTTTACTTTGGGGTGGAATATTCAATAAGGGCGAGGAATATTCAGGATTGTCCCGGAAAGGTGGCAGAGACTTCCAAGGAGGTTTCTGGGCCATTTTATGTCCTTTTATGGGCTTTCTATTTTTCTATTTCAATCGTGGCAATGAGGGATATGTCATTTAGCTTGTTGATGTATTATAATGGGCACGTCATGAGGCTTGCTTGGGGTTAGATGAAATTAGTTGCTATTAATTGGGCAGCAACCCCACCAGCAAGTAAGGAGACTCTACAACATAAAAGACTTTTATAGGCAGAAAGAGGGTGGGGCAAGGAAGCTATTATCAAAAGAAAAAAATGATTTCAGTCTAGGACATCTTTGGGGAGAAGGGAATGACAGGAGTCTTATCATGCAGACTAACTACTTCATTGACCAAGAAACTGCGAATTGAATGTTTCAAGGTGACATTACTGGGAGAGGTTGAAAGTGAAATTAGGTCTTCGTTCATTGTCTTGGTGGCAATATCTTAATTTTAAGAGTGTTATTTCTTTTTTAACTCAGTGAATCCTCATTATTCATTGATTATTGTATATGAGAATTTGCCTACTCATTATGTTATTAGTAATCACAAAATCAACAATATTTTCTCAGTCACCGGTGAATCTGGGGCAGGAAAACAAAGATCTGAGTTCTCTAAAGTGCCCTTTCCCAGTTCAGGTGGATCAAAGGGATGCTCTTTCTTCTTGTTTCAGTTCTCATTCCGCAAACAATTGTTCTTCTTGCAGTCTGTTTTGTACCACTGTTTTATATTTTTATGCTCACGGGGGCAATTTTATTATTTTTAAGAAATGCCCTACAAGTATAGTGCTGAAGTACTATCTTGCGATCCTTTTAAGTATAGGCAGCTAGTTAGATGTTGACAAAGAACATCTAACTAGAACAAAGAACATCTACTTGTTGACGAGCAAGTAGAGCCCTCTCACCAGATTATGAGGGTGAGGGGGATGAAATAAAACAGCAGGGGAAATTTCTTTGTCAGGTGCAGGTGCAATAGAAATCCCGATGACACCTACATTTGAGGTTGAGATGACAGTGAATGGGAAAAATATAAAGATCAAATCTAGGTTCTCTAAGGAATGCTTAGGTTTTCTTTTGTTCATAATTCAATCTGGTTGTGCCTTTTATACCAAACTGAAAAATGCTGGCATTAGGTGCTACAGTTACTTCCTTTAAGCAGTCATTCCACAACCTAACTCAAGTACTAATACGCTTCGCTACCTTCTATCCCAGGTTTCTTGCCCAAGCTGTGGTACTCTGAGGACCATTTGGAGCATTTTATGGAATTGGAACATTTTTATACTGTCACAACTGACATAAAATTTTCTAGCATTCATTTAAAGTAAGCACTATTCTGAAATTGATGCATATACAGTATTTCTATATGACCTTAGCAGAAATAAATTACTTTTAGTAGTGGTGAAAATTCTGTTTCACTCACAGTATGATATTTCTCAAAGCATGGTCAGTAAGCATCTCCCCAAGTGGTCAACAGTCAATTCCACATTACAGTTGTCCCCCCTTATATGTTCCAAAACCCACCCTGAATGCCTGAAACCATGGATATTACTGAACCATATATATACAATATGTTTCCTATACATGCATACCTAAGATAAAGTTTAATTTATATTTTAGGGACAGTAAAAGATAATAACAATTGACTAATAATAAAATAGAACAATTATACAGTATACTGTAATAAATGTTATATCAATGTGATGCCTGTCTCTCTCAAAATCTTACTGTATTATACTCAGCCTTCATCTTGTGACGATGTGAGATGATTCAATACCCACGTGGCTAGACAGAGGGAGCTGCTTGCAATTTGAAATGTGACTTGTGTATTTCTAGAGTTTTCTATTTATTGTTTTCAGATCACATCTTACCTCTGGTAACTGAAATGGCAGAAAGAAAATGACATAAGGAAGGAACTACTATAATTCAATTTTAGATTTCTCAGTATGCACCCAAAGATGTACCGACAAGTGCATTTGGGCAAAGCACACTCGAAACACAATTATTGTTCATATGCAGCTTACAGTGCAACATATGATTCACACCCTTGACAAAGAAGTAGAGGGTGTAGAAGGAATATACTCATCTTACTCATTTAGGTCTTATTTAACTCATCGCAAAACCTCTATGGCATGGATAATTTAATTTTTATTTAACAGATTTAGAATCTTAATCTGGGAAAATTTAAATATTTTAATTACTGTCTGACACACCATTATACAGCTAAAAATAGTGAATACATCTTCAAATGTCGGAGACATTTTACATTTTATGTATAGAAGAACATGAGAAGGAACTATATTATTGGGTTGGCCAAAAAGTTCATTTAGTTTTTTTCATACGATGGCTCTAGTAGTGGTTAGCTATCTTTAAAGTCATTTGAAATGATTTTGTCATATTGTATTGTAACACCTGTCATATCAGTGTGCATTAAAAAACTTATCAAATTGGTGAATTTTGTTCAGCCATCTTACTACTGAAGATGGAAGAAGATATGCAACATTTTGGCATATGACATTTTATTATTTCAAGAAAGGTAAAAATACAACTGAAATTCAAAAGAAGATTTGTGCAGTTATGGAGAAGGTGCTGTGATTGATTGAATGTGTCAAAAGTGGTTTGCCAAATTTCTTGGTACTATTGACATTTTGGCCAAATAATTATTTGCTGTGTAGTTGTCTTATGCTTTGGGAGATGTTTAGCAGCACCTCTGGCCCCTACCCACTAGAAACCAATAGCAAGAGATAGCCAACATCCTCAAAATATCCCAGTCAATAGTTATTGATGAAAATGTAAAATGTTTCTTTTATTTTATAGAATAAACTAAATGGGCTTTTTGGCCCACCTAATAAAACAACTTAATTGAAAAAATGTGAATATAATCTATGAGTATTAATAGGCAGTTGATGCTGTGAATGCTGTGACTTTAGGAAATTATATATAATTAAATAAGTCTTTTGAACCGGGGGAGGGGGGGAATATTTTTACAAATACAAAAACATTTAAGGAAGACTTTCTTTGTTTGCTCTACTTGGTTCAGTGTCTCCTGTTTTTGCATGTTTATGTCACATAAAGAAGTCAATGGACAAAAAAGTAAAGCATTCCTATAGAAGTATTCAAAGTAGTGGTGTAAATTACCTCAGCTTATTTTAAATAAATCCACACTTGAAGACTCGTTGTATATTAATGAACTGATCTCTAGTGTTTACAATACAATTATGGTAGCTGACTATAATAAATATGTTTAGAAATGTAGAGAAGGTTCTTGAAATCTATTTTCTCATAGAAGTAAAAATAATTTTAGCTCAAGATATTAGGGTGTCTGCACTTGTATTCAACTTATCTCTGCATTATATCTCTCTTGAGTATTTCTTTCCTCTCTAACAGGATTCTCTTTAGACTGATTAATAATAATAGCTGTTTGTATATAGTTGATCTAAATCCAGAATTACTCTTGGGGTACATCAGCAGGTATATTGCTTTTATCATTTTTTGGCAGAATATGCTAGTTCTTGATCTTCTGCCATGAATGAGACTCCTGGGTAAAAAATAATCTCAGGAATATAGAAAACTTTTTTATAACAAAATATAGATCATGAATATGATTCCTAGATAAATAATAAACTTAAGGAATAGGGAAAACTTTTTGTTCACGAAAACAGCTCTGTAGTGACTAGTAGCCTTTAATTCTATCTGTGAATTGAAATACCAAATATTATAAATGACTACATGATGATCATTACATGGTGACAATTAGCAAAGAAATATGGAATCCTATGAATTATTAAGGTTTCAGAATAACAACATACTTATTATTATAGGTGGCTTCTAAGAAAATAACCAGTTAAGTCCTATTTATTTTACAGGAAAATGTCCCATTTTTTTGGTATTTTTTTTCTAGATTCTTCAACAAAATTATACCCATATCTCCTAAGTAAATTAGGTTTTCAGGACTGTACATCATGTTGAAATGTTCCTATTCTTGATAATGCACATCTTTAATTTAATAACAATGCAAATATAAAAACTCATTCAAATGATACAGATTAAAAAATTAAAATTCAACAGATATTCATAGGTTTGTTAATGTGGTACACAGCTGAAATATATATATTTTATTATATAATGTGTTATTTTCATTTCATCAATGATTCAATGCTTTTATAACTCTCCTTGAAAATTCTAAGATTATCCATTCTCTCTGTTCTACCTTTTGAAACTTAAACAGGCGATATAATTTCATGTTCTATACCACGTTTATTTTATTTTTATTCTTCTATTGTTGACACTATTACAGATGTCCCTCATTTCCTCCCTCCACCCAGCCCTCACCCCCGCTTCTCAGCCTTCACCATATTGTTGTTGATGTCCATGGACTATGAATATATGCTTATATGTTCTTTTGCTAATCTCTTTGAGTCTCCCCTACCTCCCTCCACTCTGAGATCTGTCAGTCTGTTCCATGTACCACCCTTCTAATAAACTGTGAATACTTATATCATAGAGGATATCTTTCTCCTGTAAATCTCTATGTATAATGCAATGGATGGTAACATAAATGTGTATTGCATGATTGAAAGTTAATAAGCAAGTCAATGAATGAAGTTCATCTTTATGGTTATTAGATGCTTTTTACTTAGGCTGTTTCAGAAGAATTAAATATTTTATTAGAATAGAGGAAAATCCACCCAAGAAAGTTGTATTTTGGTAAAAGATAAATATTCCTAATGGTAATGATGTCTCCAGAGAAAAGTCCAATGTAGAACTTCTCTCCCTCTTTTGAGTGGTGATTTCTTCATTGATCGAGTTGGGATGAGTCATACTGAATGCTGTCCTGCACAAAACCAGGGGAATCCACTACCAAAGATAGCTCCCTCTTACTTGATCCTAGCAGCTGATTTTCTGCATGAGAATTCCTCAAAAGTTTGATTCAATTGCTTTGTTTTCTGCTCTCTTTCTTCGTTTACTGTGCCAATAAGCAGAAGTAAAGTAGAACATCAATGAAGTGTATGAAAAAAAGCTCAAAATTGTTGCTGCTGAAAGTTAATCTTCTAAGCTTCTTATTGACAAGGATAAGAGAAAGCTAAATGAAAATCTATTGTATTTCATATTTTCCCATGGGAAGTGGAATATTCTAGCTTTTAAAGAACAGTTTTCAGCCCTGGCTGGTGTGGCTCAGTGGATTGAGTGCCGGCCTGCAAGCTAATGGGTCACAGGTTAGATTCATAGTCAGGGCACAGGCTTGGGTTGTGGGCCAGCTCTCCAGCAGGGGGTGCACGAGAGGCAACCACACATTGATGTTTCTCTCCCTCTCCTTCTCCCTCCTTTCCCCTTTCTCTAAAACTAAATAAATAAAATCTTTAAAAAAGTTTTCTCTAACCTGTGATCCAACTATTTTCAGAACTGTGTTTGTATTATGGTTAATGAATAAAATCAACTAACAAACAAAGTGGTGACAGACTCATGGATAAAGACAACAGACTGACAGCTGACACAGGGGAGAGTGTTGAGGACTGGGCTAGGAGGGTGAAGGATTAAACAAAGGAAAAAAAAAAGAAGACTCGTGGGCAAAGTCAACAGTGTGGTAATTGCCACAGGGAAGGAGGTGGGAGAAGGTAAAGGGGGATATGGTGATGGAAGGAGACATGACTTGGGCTGGTGAGCACATGGTACAATATATAGATAATGTGTTACAGAATTGTATACCTGAAAGCCATATAATTTTATTAATCAATGGCACATTAACAAGTTCAATAAAATGAAGTTATTGCCAAGCATGGAGATCACCCAGCTATTCTTTATTAATAAAATTAACCCATCATTAATTATTAAATAAATACATAAATAAAACAGAAACTGCATTTTCTTGTCAAAAACAGTGGTGTGCCAGTAAATGTCATTTAGCACCCTGAAAAAGCTGCTCCTAATATACGCTTAATACACTAAAATTATGAACCCTTTCTTCTGTTCTTAAACTTTCTAGATTCTTTCTCCCAGATGTCTACATTCTCCTATGAATAATTTTAAAATAGATAATAGTAAACCATTTTTAACATAGTCTCTACCATGAAATATCTTAAATTTAATTTTCATTCAGCAGCACTTTCAGGTCTTCCTTTCAGCAAAATTTTATTAGGTGGTGGGTAAAATTAATCCTATAGAACCAATACACAATAAATGTACAATCAATGTTTATGCTCACTGTAGCTACGAGATAAATTTTCTGATATTTTTTTGCAGTAGAATATTTGATAAAACCAAATGAACACATTATTCATAAAAATTTATCACAAAATAACACAATTTAATCAAATGAAGTCATAAATGCCATAATGGTGAATTTTGGGAGTGGCTGTAAATTTTGAGATTGCCATTACTAGGAGTCTGTCATGTGATAGCTACTCTACAGTTAGTATATTGGTTTTGTTTTTCTTTTTGTTTTTTGAGAGTGAGTCAACTCTGCTTCTTTTTTCCTTCACCTGTTCATCAAATCAGTCTAGCTGGCTTATGAGTTTATGTCCTAATGACTCTTCTAGACTATCTAATGTGTGCCATTGTAATAGCACAGGCATAATTAGTTTGATTGCAAGTAATTTATGACAAGTATGTATTCAAGAGATTGTTTGCTAGATAAAGAATCTCCTTCTATAAAAATATTTCATAAAAATGTGATGCAATCTCCATAGTAAAGAAGCTTAGAACATTGAAACAGTTGTACTTAAAAATATAAATATTACACATATATACATATATATACACACATATATATGCATATAAACACACATGCACGTATATACACTGAGGCTTATACATGAAGTCCAGACAAGCTCCCCTGCCTGATGTTTAAGAAGGTACCCCTTTATTATTAACTAATATAATATGAATGAAGTTATATGAATCAATTTTGTCTAATAAAAGTCTTAATATATTTATTTTTATTTCTGACCTCTACATTATATTTTAAGAAGTAAAATTAATTAGCAGGCTCATAGAATGACTGAAAAACAGTGTAACTAATTTGGAATCACTGATAAACCCACAAGTCTTTCCAGAAAGACAGTAGTGATTTTGAGGCTGAAAATTAAAACTACCATGATCATTGTTAAAGTAGTCCCAGTGATTTGCTTAAGTATACACTGGAATGTTAAGGGTACCTTAACCATTATGGTTAAGGGTACCACAATGGTTACCATATGGGTACCATATGGTTAAGGGTACCTTCATTAGACAGTAGTTTGTTATTGGTTTGCTATTAATTTCAATAAGCACTCTACTTTTCTTATTACAGTGTTAACCTTAGCATGTATTTTAAAAATCATTTACCTATAATAAAATTCCAATACTCCAGCATGATTGAGCCCTAGTACAAACCATGATAACAGAGTTCACATACTATCATAGCTTTAGAACTATATTCCTTCTTTGAAACTAGTCATATGGTCATAATTGTTTTAGAGACATAGTCTCTCAAGTGACACTTGATATGTAAAAAAAAGCCACCAAAAAGCAAACCAAAGAAACTAACAAACAAACCAAAACCTTAGACATCCTCAGTTAGTATTCACTAATTTTTAATACAAGTTGCTGTTATATATATATTTTTTATAGAAACTCCAACTTTTATTGCAGAACTTAACATTCCTCTATATAGCACTGCAGAGCATTGGGTCATGATAGCTGCATTGCATTGAAATTGTGTCAAGAAGACCAATAAAGATATAAGTATCACTAACTAATAACTATAGGAACTGTTATATATTCTTGATTAAATAGGTGACCTTGATTAGTGGCCAGATTGAAGATGTCAAATTACAGATATATTCATGGCTAAGAGTTTTTTCACAAATAGATTTCAAAGCTGAAGAACATGAGGGGAGGCCCCCAAAATGGAATTTGTTAATAAAATATTCTGTACTTATTTTTATGTGTTTAAACTTCAGTCACTTCCAAAGTACTCTCCATTTGATGCAATACACCTATTGAGAGATTTCTTTCTACTGCTCAAAAACCATTTTTGAACTCATCAATTTTGGTGCGCTTTAGTGCTTCTGCTGTTTTTTCTTTCAACTCTTCCACATTGGCAAAACGTTTCTCTTTGAGGACTTTTTTCATCCGAAGAAACAAATAAAGGTCACTTGGGGCCGAGATCAGGGGACGAGGGAGGGTGGAGCATGGTGGTCATGCTATTTTTGGTCAAAAACTGCTGAACACAGTGCAGTGTGGGTGGGTACACTAGTAAATTGCCTATCATGAAATAGGTAAGCTCATTGAAAGAATCTTCAAAAAAATTAACTGAAGCCTAACACAGCCTCTCACAACAATGCCAGCAGGTACACTGACGCAGATGGGTTCCCAGAACAATCCCCTAGTGGAGAAGGCCTGTACTACAAGTGACCCACCCTCCAGAAGTTAATTCTGTTTTTTTTTTTTTTTTTTTTTGTGTGTGTGTGTGTCTCCCCTTGTATTTTCCATAATAAGAAAAAGGAACTATTTGTTATTCTGCATAATACTCTCTTATTCTGTTTCCATAAATTTCACAATAATAACAAATGAATGTATAATTTTAGAAGACACTTTAGCATTATTCTCAAGCATTAGGATAAATTGTTAAATGTACAGACGACATTTAACATAATGGCTAGCACATAGTTAGCATCTTGATATGTATTTTTACGGATGATTTTGTTCTTGATGATACTGTTGGTATTACTATCATTTATATTTGCAAAGAGCAACTAGGTAATTATTAGCAAGTTAAAGAATAAGTATCTATTGTGAATGTACTTAAAATCATATGAACTTTCTAAAAAATTTTCAATAGCTAAGGGGAGAAGACATCCAATTATTCCCCTTTGCTAAAGACTTTTAAATTTCCCCGTACTTCTCTGCTTCCTACATATTAAAAGTAAGAAATATAAAGCTTACCTATTCCATTGTATAATTTGAAACTATTAAGTGTCAGAAAATATACAGTGTTAAGGCTCATTTCAATTTCCAAAGAAAATCTTCAAGTATTCCAACATAAGATCCATTATAGTAAAATTTAGCTTCAAATCACTTAAGTGGTACAATTCAAGCATTTTACTTATTTTCAAGACCATTTCTTCAGAAATTTCTCATTCTCAGATACAGCTACAATTTGCATGCATATGTGCAGTATGTGTACATGGTTTCCTGATGCCACATAATATATAACGGATATTTCATTCCACTCTATTATAACACTTTTAGTTTTTTCAAGTGATTCTATTATGATCCAAATTCTAGGAATTATTGTCATGATTATAGACATGTAAACACTTAAAATATTTTCATATTTTGCCCACTGTCCCTAAATTCACTTCTGTGTAAAAAGCTTATGAATTGTTGAGAAAGTGTAAAGAAGAGATTTGTGTTATAAGGCAACGCATGATTTGGATTCGAGAAGAGAGCCTGTCCCCATCAGAATGCTATAGTGCACTCGTGAGTTATTACCTCAGGCTAACAAGATGTATTACAAAATGTCTCATTGTGGTTTGTGAACATTCTGATCATCTGCTTTGCCCTGTGGTATCAAAAGTCACTTTTTAAAAAACCCAAAACTCTTATTTGGCAAGAATTCAAGACACAGATGCTGGGTTATCCTTCTTTCACTCATTCCCTTAGATACTATTGGGTATCTTCTAATTACTGTTCTGGGCATTTAAAATGCATCATTGAACAAAACTGCCACACACACAAAATTGTGCCCTGCAGAGCTTCAAATAAACAGCATAATAAACAATAAATTTCATAACAAACTAGAAGGTCATAAGTGTCATTGAAGTGAAAAGGGAAATGGAGCAGGGCAAGTTAATTCATCCACACCAGTCTGTGAAAGGACGAGGACAGGTCGAAACTTTAAATAATGGTTAGGGTGGAGGCTTTCCAAGATAATGTTTATACACAAGATTTGAAAGAGGATAAGGGGTGAGCTATGTGAACTTCCATGAAAAGTTCTGCCCATATCAAGGGGCATCCAGTGCAGAGGCTCTGTGGCTGAAACATGCCCAGTATGTTATACAGCCTGGAGATGATGTAGGTGAATCAGTGACTAAATGGGGGAACAGTGGCAGATGAAGACAAAGAGGAAATGGAAGGCGTACTGGTGGTCGAATGCTGTAGATCACTGTGAAGTTCTTGACTTTGATTCTGAATGAAATGGGGGACGTTTAAGGATTTTGACCAAAGGGCTGGCTTGAAATGGGGGATGTTTAAGGATTTTGACCAAAGGGCTGGCTTGATGTACCTCGTATCTTTGAAGGATCACACTGGCTGTTATACTAGAAATGGTTTGTATGAGCCTGAGAATAGAAGCAGACTGATTAGCTTAAAAGGCTTAACCAGAATGGTACTATTAGAGAAGCTGTAGAGGGTATGAAGTGGTAGTATTTTGGGTATAATTGGATGGCTGGGAATTAAGATATGAGATAGAAAGTAAAGCAAAACTCAAGTTCTGGTCTTATTAAATACAGAATGAAGTGTTCATTAATTGAGATGGCAAACAATGAATCATCAAGATTTCAGCACTATAAAATTCCAGACTGTCAACTCTAAGTATATCAAATAATATGATTATTAATATTAATTTGATAATTTAACTGATTTTCCTTTGACACTGCCAGTACTCACTTGAGGATGCTGGACATTATATTTTGCTAACCTTTGGAAGATGTACTAGTGTTTCTGATTTAAATGAGCAATTAACTGGTGGGCTGGTAAGATTTCTATGAGAATTTTGCCTAGGTTCTAATTCCCCAGGGTATTATTGATCATAGGCTCTAGTAGTCTAATCAGAACTGTGATTTTAGCCCTGGCTGGTATGAATCAGTGGATTGAGTGTTGACCTGTGAACCAAAGGGTCACCAGTTCAATTCCCAGTCAGGACACATGCATGGGTTGCAGGCCAGGTCCCCAGTGGAGGATTTGTGAAGGAAAACACACATTAATGTTTCTCTCCCTCTCTTTCTCCCTCCCTTTCCCTCTGTCTATATATACATACATACATACATACATGCATACATAAATTCTTTTAAAAAAAGAATTGTGCATTTAAAATATATCTATTATATCTTCAAATTAGGTGGAAAATACAACTTTCATTAGAATGTTAATTGACATGTTCAAGAACTCTATAAAAATATTGAATGTGTGTTTTAAGTTTAAATTTTGATGAATGATATACTCTCTTTGAATCATGTCATAACCTCTATCATGGTATCTGTGTGTCATTCACTAATTCATAATTTTAAAATGCTTAAAACCAAAGATATTTCTGAAGATTTTGTTTGCCTTTTTGAAATAAGTTTTCATAATTTTTTTACTAATTTCACTATTGTGAATGACAATTGGCCTCCTGTTACAGTGGCAAATAATTAAAGATGGAGTAAAGAGAATAGCAAATGTGAAATAAACTAAAATATATATTATTCCCAAATAATTGGAATAATTGTCTAATGTAAGTTATAGAGATAAAATATATCTTAAACCTAACAAAACTTAAATGAGAGGGGTATACAGTCAAGTATATTAGACAATTGTTTATACTGATGAGAAGCTGATGCTTGAAAGCCTATTGATTTCCTGTGTGAAGGGTAAAACCCATTTTAAAACATCAAAAAAATCTTAGAACATCTTTCTCTCTCTTTATGTGTAAACATCTGAGCTATAAAATTTGTGAGAGTACCTTCACTAGGAAGAGATATCTGTAGAACTTCTGTAATGAGAACACAAAAAGTAAAATCCCTCTCTCTGTCTCTGTCTCTGTCTCTCTGCCTGTCTCATCTCCCTCCATATTTTAAGGCTGCTCACCCAGCACTATTTTACACTTTCTCCATCTGTTTCTCTGGCTCCGTTCCGGGCATTGGTAGGTCTAAAGCAAGAGCCACTCTTTGTCCAACAGGAATCCACAGTCAGCAACCTAATTTCTTTTTTTGTCTTTCAAAAATGGCCCAGAGAGTTTTGCTTAAGATAAGATACTGTAATTTGACTATATTTTATATGTATAGTATTCCCAAAAGGACATGTAAGAATATTACCCAAAAGTTTTGAGAAGATTAAGGGGGGGGGAAGAAGATTCCTTACTTTAGGATGGTGTCTAAGTCAATTAGAGGGAAGTTAATAACGAGAAATAAAAACTTCTTTTTCAGACCACTGAACTAAGTATCCGTGTCTGAAAATACCCATCCTTTTATAAATGTTCTTCTGTGGCTTCTAACAAGAAAAACTTCTTCATATACTGACATACTTTTATATGCACATAACTCTAAAGTACTATTATGGAGCATGTGTATTTTCTAACATTTCCTAGCATTTTAATTAAGATTGACTTAATCCATTTTTAAAATTATGATTTCCCAACACGCATATAATACACAGGTTATTATCCACTTTGCATTATGTTTGTTTGTCCATATGAATTTTTAAATGCTGTTTTCACAATCTATTTATTTATTTAATATCACTGAGTAAAGTTTTGCCAACTGTGCTTCTACCCACATGGGCACTACTCTATTTAGTTATTCAATATTTTTAAGCATTCTATATGTATTATAATAATGCCCATGCTAGTTGCTGGAGATACAGCAGTGTAAATAATAGACATAAAACTTGTCCTACTGGCGCTTTAAATATGTAAGACAAATAATCTCATACATATAATCAAAACATAACTAGGGATAATTTCCTAATTTCTGAAATTAAATACTAGGGAGATAGATATAAAATATGCCATTAGGTATGCATAGAAAATATAATGTATCCAGGGAAATTTCTATAATTTTTTTTCTAAGACAATGGCATTTCAACTGAAAACTCAAATATAAACTTGTATAGGGGGATAGAGGAAAAAGTAGTTTATGGTTGAGAAATAGACTATGTGGAGGGAAAAAATAGAGAGCATTTGGCCTGTGCACAGAGGTAGGATAATTTGGAGTAAAAAGTTAGGCAGAGGCCACATGTTTTATGATGTAAAAAGTGCCATTCTAGAAAGGCCACGCTATGGTGATTGTAAGGAGATCAGTGGCTGCCAGGGGCTAGGGGTGGGGACAGGGAGGTGAGGTTGAAGAGGCAGAGCACAAAGGATTCTCAGGGCCATGAAATTATTTTGTATAATGCTGTGATGGTAGATACATATTATTACACATTTATTCAAACCCACAGAATGGACAACGCCAACAGGGTACCCTAAGGTAAACTATGGACTTTGGGTGATAATGATGTGTCCGTGCAGGTTTATGAATTGTAACAAAATGTACCATTCTAGTGAGGATAAAAAGGGAGGCTATGCCTGTGTCAAAGCAGGGAGTATATGGGAAATCTCTATATTTCACTCAACTTTACTGTGATTCCAAAACAGTTCTAAAAAGAAAATTATTAAAAACAAAAAAAATGTATAGGCCAAGAGGTCATAAGGAAGGAGAGTTAAAATTGTTTCTAATATATTATAGGGACTTGCAAATTTTAATAATGTTTTAGACTTTAAAAGAAGTAGGAAACCATAACATAACTGAATTAGTGTAGTGATATACACATTCTTCTATTTTATTCTGGGGGCAGATGGTGAGTGTATTGCAGGTGCTGAGGAAGAGAAACATGAAGGAAGATTAGTTTTAAGAAGCTATCACACTAGACAGGAAAAGAAATAAAGGCTGAAGACACTGGAAATTAGATTAATAGATAGATTTGGAGAAACCCAGAAAGAAGTCCATCCACTCAGGATTCAGTGACAAAAGGGGTGTGGCATGAGGAGTGGAGTGGAGTCAAAGATGACAACCAAGGTCCAGGCATTCGCACCAGGGGCAATGCCAAGGGAAGGCTGCAAAAGAAGCAAACTCTGGTGACAGAAGGCAGGAGCTCTTGAGGTCACTCTTTCTGGTTTAGCATTAATTATTAGGAATCTGCACACAGTGTACTAGCAAATAAAGAATCACAGATAGGATCTGAAGTTGAAAATTAAAAGGAAGGACTTCAACAGAGCTTTGTTCTAGGGGAAGGAGCTCTGATCCAGGTATCTAGATGAACCCATGACGTCTAATGACCTCATTCAACATTTAATTTTGCCAAACAATTACTTTTGTTATTCTGAGAATATACATGGTTGAACATGCAATGTAATCTTTTTGCTATTATCAAACTAATGCTGAAAACTTTCATTTAGCTCAGTTTCTTAATCTCTGTAATTAAAAATTGATGGTGAAATGTACAGCATGGTGACTATAGGTAATATTACTGTATTGTACTTTTGAAAATTGGAAAGAGAGTAGATGTTAACATTTCTCATTATTAGAAAAGAACTGTAACTGGGTGTTAATGGATGTTAACTTATTGTGATCATTTTGAAATATGTCCATGCAAATATAAAAACATATCATATACACCTGGAACTAATATGATGTTATATGTTAGTTATACCACAATAAGAAAGTAATAAAGTAAGAACCTAGGTTCCATCTTCCATGGCAAACTCATTTGAATGTACTTGATGCTTATAGCGCTATTTGGAAAAGGATTTGAAGCCATGCCCAAGCACAAAGAAGTCTCCTGATTCTGAGTGTGGGAGGAAATCATGATGGAACTAGAAAATATCTAGTATTTGCAATTTCAAGACAAGGTTTTATATTTCTGTCTCTATATATTTATGATACATTTTTGAGCCTTTATATACATTTTAGGCAATTTCAAGTTCATATGGCTAAATAAAGCACAGGTTACATGAAGAAGTATTTTGAAAACTGAAGAGCACCTAGGACATCACTATCTGTCACCAGGTTTTTAAGAGTTCACAAAAATGATTGCCCCTAGCAACAGGTCTCCATGTATCTAAAGAAAACCTTCTATTGTGGCACAAGCTTCTTTCTCCAAAACTCACTATAAGGAAAGGTGAGACATGTTGCCCCGTTTGTGAATAATGAAAGAAAGAAAGGTAGTCTTTCAGCCTGCCTCAGTGTATTTGTCAACAAATATCTAATTTTTAGAAGTGTATGTCAGAATCATCTATAAGAAGACATGGCATAGAACTATAGAAGTGTCAGTTATTGATTATATAACAGTAATTTCTGAAAACTTTTTTGGAATTAAGTGAAAGAATATGTAAAACAATCATATGTATAATAGAAATAAGGGCATTTGTATAGGATTCTAAGAATTAAAAGGCTGAAGAATTAATAGACACAATCTGAACACCTGAATCTTAAAAGAAATTGCCAGATCTAAATATCTCTGGTGTTTATGTGGCACTGTTATAGTGTGATAATTTCCAGCTCACTCAATCCACTCAGAAAAAGAAAATCATGTGTGCAATTTTGTGTAGTAATACAAGATTTATTTCTATATGCAAATTATCAATATCAGAGAAGCTCTGATCTCACTAGAAAAGAGTAAGTTCCTAGCCAGGCTTATGTAGGATTTTTTTGTTTTTTTTTTTTGTTTTTTTTTTTTTGCTTTTCTGCTTGACTTTGCTTGTTTACATTTTTTATTTTTCTTGAAGGATTCTTAGTGTCATTCTGTGACTCGGGCTATTCCTATCTGTGTCAGTGTTTGCTGAGTTACTATTTTTTTCTAGGTATCTGTCTTTTGATAACTAATTTGCAACAATAATCCTTATTTTTTCTTATCCTTAAATATTTTTTTAAAATAACTTTGAATAATAATTTACTCTCTAGCATTCCTTATCTCTGCCTTTTTTCATTTTACACAGTTTAACCAGTCTCTTTCCTACCAGGAAACACCTTTCTGGTCCCTCAATGTCTAACTTTCACCCAAGATTTTCCTCCTAGTTCAGCCAAATTTTCTGTGTTAGCTGATGCTCAAAGACACAGTGAAGTTAACATGTAAGGGAAAGAATCCAATCAATTTTCCCTAAGTCTCATCTCCTTACATGTTCTCAATTTCTGTGCCATAATCCTAAATGTCATCCTTGACTGCTCTAAATCTCCGTTCATAATATATGTAATGCTGACTCAAATCTAACTCTTAAATTAAAGACCTCTGAAATCTTATTTCTTCTGCACTGGCCCGTCCCAGTCCCCACCACTATCTTCTTTGGCCTGGGCTATTGTAACAGGATTTTAATAGATTTTCTGCTTTGTAGTCTAATCTCCAACAATCCATTCTCTATATAGCAGACAGAGTCCTCTTTAGACAAAGAAAATAGGTCAGTCACCTTCATAAAACCATTCTAAAAGTTTAAATTTCTGCTTATATTTTAAACCAGTATCTCCTTAATCTTTTAAATCTTTCGGTTTACCAATCTCTGACCACCTGGCTGGTGTGGCTCAGTGGATTGAACACTGACCTGAAAACCAAAGGGTTGCAGGTTTGATTCTCAGTCAGGGCACATGACTGGGCTGCGGACCAGATCCCCAGTGGGAGGTGCACAAGAGGCAACCACACATTGATGTTTCTCTCCCTCTCTTTTTCCTTCCCTTCCCCTATATCTAAATATAAATAAATAAAATCTTAAAAAAGAAATCTCTGGCTAATGTATAACTTTCCAATGTCATCTCCTGCCACCTTCACCATTTCTCTCTCCCTTTGTCTCTCTGTCACACCATACAAACCCAGAGGTAGGCAAAAGTAGGTTTAGAGCTGTGAATATGTAAAACACAGTTTATTCTTGAATTATTATTGAATACTAGCCTACTTTTGCCCATCCCTGTATGTATCACATCACCTCAAATTTCAGCCCTCATTGTACTACAGTAAAATCTATAGCAATGTACTAAAGTACTTGGTTCCTGAAGTGACTTATTCTAATCTCTGGACCTTACTCCAGGCTCTTCTTTCTGCCTAGAACATATTCCGCACCTATTTCCTTCCCTGCTTAGCTAAATCTTCATTCTCCTCAGCTCTGCAAGTGTAATTATTCCTCTAAATTTTTGTCTACACTCCTGCACCAAGTCTGTAATATATCTTCTTTATTTCCATTATACCCATGTTAACAACTACTGCAGTATTTCCAAACTATATTATAGCTATTTACTTGTCTTTACCTTCTTCTCTTGCATGAGTTTCTATCAGCACTGAAACTGAATGATTTTGAGATTTTTAACCACCATAGGTAATTATATATCATAACCTATTAACACCTTTTATATTAATAAAGCTTGACACATTTCTAGCACATTAATTGATTAAAAGTGCTTTTTACCCCTGGCTGGTGTAACTCAGTGGATTGAGCATGGGCCTGTGAAGCAAAGGTTCACTGGTTTGATTCCCAGTCAGGGCGCATGCCTGGGTTGCAGGCTGGGTTCCCAGTAGGGGACACATGAGAGGCAACCACACATTGATGATTTTCTTCTATTCTTTCTCCTTCCCTTCCTCTCTCTCTAAAAATAAATAAATAAAATATTTTTTTAAAAAGTGCTTTTTATATCTTCATAAAGTTCAGTAATTTTAATTTATTTTCCATGTACAAACAAAGCTACAGTATAGTAGCAACCAAAAACATGATTACCCAGAATCATGTTCTTGAGAATCTGGTACCAGATGACCAGAACTGATTCTGCTCCTTATCTATACTAACAGTTCCCAAAGTGTGGTCCAAAGACCAGTGAGGGTTACTGAAAACTTTTCAGTCCTTGAAAACTTTTCAATTTTTGACAACTTTTCATCCTTGAGCACATGTTTTATTGATACACTGTGTTACAAAACAGGAAGTATGCAATTAGAATGTCTAATGTACACCAAAGTATGATAAATGCTTCAAGGAAAATTACTTAGGTGACGCTTTGATTTGTGAGTTGAATGAACAACTTTTTCAAAGAACATGTCTACCACTTTTACTCAAAAGAATGACAACCCAATAAACACTAGTTACACAGACTTAGCCAATGGGTAGAAAGATTCTCAGATTCTGGAAAATAAATGAAATGAGCCTGCCTCCTCAAGCAATGTAAGAGAAAGCTAGTTGATGTGTCAGTGATAAAATTTGAGCTTTCTAGTAAAAATCAGAAATTTGGGAAACTTTTATCTGCAACTATCAACTTGACTGCATTCTAACACATTGATTTGATGCTGATGCTGATAGTAAATTATCAAAATTGGTCTATTTTTTTAAAGCCTAACAAAAGAAGTTGACAACTAAAGACCTGTATAACTGAAGAGCCAATATTTTTTATTCTCTATTCTTTCATTTTTAATTATTTTTATTGTATTTTTCTCATTACTGTTTATCCCCTATAAACCTTCTTCCACCTCCATTCACCCCCACTTCCCCACTCAATCACCACACTGTTGTCCATATCAATGAGTCCTTTCTCCTTTTTTTCTAAATGATGAAAGTACATGCTACAAAACCAGACATGGGTAAAATATTTATGCAAAGTGAGGTAAAGACATGAATTTTAAAATACACAGTATAGAATGTTCATGATATAGTTTCACCTTCCACATTGCAACTGACCTTTAAGAAAGTAGCATTTACTAAATGTTAGTGCAGTACAAAGGAGTGTCAAAGGAGAATAAACATAATTATCTAGAAAGCTATTAAAACATTTGCCCATTTTTAAACCTAAATGTATGAGACCATTTTTCTTCATGTACTCAGCCAAAATTATTCCATATAATAATGGACTAAATAAATAAGTAGATAGGAAAATCTGTCTTCTTCAAAGCAAGATACTAAAGAGATTTGAAAAAAAAATGTCAAAACTATAATGTTCTTTTCACTACTGTTTTTACTTTGTTAAAAATATGAAATTTTGGCTAAAATAATGAGTTTATTAGCATTTTAAACTAATAAACTCATTACCCTAAATGCTATGAAAATTTATCAGTTTTAATTTCTAACTGAGTAAGCATAAAGTGATGTAACAAGCATAAACAAAGCTGTGTGGGGTTCTTCAGAATAAAAATGATTACTGAGAAAGTCTGAGAACCACCAATATATACTATCTGACATATACGCAAAACCAACAATAGTACCTATATCATATTGGAATTGAATCTGTAGATAAATGTAATGTTTTAGAGTATTAATTGATGAAAACCTATGTTAGAAGCTTGAAGCACCTAATAGAAATAAATTGTATGTAACTATGTTTAGAGCATTATAAAAATTGTTCTCTTTTAGACAGATTCTACCAGATATTAAGACCGAACAAAATTAAAGTTATTTTAGCAGCATGAAATTAAAACAGGTAAAACAAGTAATCAATAAACAGAAGAGACAGTCTGGAAAGAGTCATCATATATATCAAAGATATTACTACAGCGCAGCAAGAGAGAAATAAATATTTCAGTGTGTGGTACTGGGGCAACTGAATATTCATAAGGAATCAAAAGTAATTCTTGTCCCTATCTCACTCTAGCAAAAAACAAAAGAGAGAGAGAGAGAGATCCAGAAAAGAAAAATTCCAGATAAAAAGTAAAAAATAACAACAAAATGACATGTATTATTTTCACAAACATAATTTCAGTGAAAGGAGTCAGATACCAAAGATAAGGAGTCAGAGACAAAAGATACATAGTATGTGATTCTATTCATATAATATTACAAAAAATAAAAGACAAACCTTGTCCCTGATTTTTAAAATCTTCAATGGAGGACATGTTTATTGATTTTAGAGAGAGGGGAAGGGAGGGAAGAAGAGAGGCAGGAAAAAATTGATGCTGGAGAGAAACATCAATCTGTCACCTCTTATGTGGAGGACCAAACCAACAACCTAGGCATGAGCTTTGACTGGGATTCAAACGTGAAACCTTTAGGTTTTATGGAATGACACTCCAACCAATTGACCCACACTGGTCAAGACCTAATCCATTATTTTAGATTTTAAGATTATGGTTACTTTTGGTAAATTTGCCTAGAAGGAGGCATTTTGGGTTCATGGTAAAGTTTCGTTTCTTGATCTGGTTGTTAGTTGTATGGGCATGCTCAGTTTATGAAAAGGAGTCAGATATACTATTATGGTTTGTGATTTTTTTTCTCATTAAATGTTATACTTCAGTAACATTTTAATAAAACTGACACCCTAACTGTTCATATATAGGAGAGCACAGAAAATTAATAAAGGTATGTAGCATTATTTCTTTTAAAATATCTTATTTTGAAAATATAAATATATGAAGAACAGAAGCATATAAAATGCTGCAAAACAATGCTGGTTTCAGCTTGGATGTGCTACGTATGCTCCTTTGACTATAAAACTACTCAGAGATTTGGTTTTGACAAAGTGCTTGCATTTTGGGTAATAACAAGAAAGAGTTTCTAGCACCTTAGTTTTATCTGACACATGCTTAAAAGGTTTTACAAATTTTTCAAATGCTGATAATGTGTGTGTTGATCGTAATTTTTATTCTGCTATTAAAATGGCTTATATTGAATAGCTTTAGAGAATTTTACATTTTGATCGAATGATGAACAGGTGTAATGACAATATTACTGATTAGAATATGTAGAAATCAAATGCTAGAGGCATACAGATAAAATAACTTCCATTTTATTTTTAATTATCTAACTTGTTTTAATATCACACACCCACAATGAAACACTTAGATGCCTATGCGTGCACACAACGTAAACCAATATATAGGCTAACCAAATTTATATGTCCTCATTATACACATCCTCTTCTTCTTTTTAACCAAATATGCATGGGGATGAACAAATGATATTATTTAAAGCTATAGAAAGAAATGAAAGAGGTGAAACAAAACATCCCTTTTGGAGCTCTGTTCCAAGTCTCGAAATGAACTTGCATGAACTAGACTGACTTATGTCTCAGGCTCCATATGCTTGAAGTGGTTAAATGTAAGCAGCACATTATACCCCAAGACTAATCCAAATCTGACCTTTCTTTGAAACCACACCATCGCAGGTCTCAAAGAGAAACAAATCAAAGAAGGGAAACAGAAGTAAGAACACTGGCCATTGTGCCCGTGAAGGAACTGATCTGCAGTACACATCTAGTGATATCTCAAGAAAGTGAAATATGGCGACCCTGACTCATTTTTATTTCCTCATCCTTGGGAGGAAAGAGCAAACCTTGAAAAGAAAAAATACATACATGCTCACACACATATGTACACATACATAACCAGAATGCTACCAAGTATCCCTGCTTTTTACTGTTCATTATAAGCAATTTATTAAGGCCAGCTCACACTCAAGGAAAAGGAATTCCATCTCCACATTTAAAAAATAAAAATACTAAAGAATTTGTGGGTGTATTTGTAAATCACCACAAAAAAGGAAGGAAGGAAGTGAGGAAGGAAGGAAGGAAGGAAGGAAGGAAGGAAGAGGAGGAGGGGAGGAGGGAGGCTCCAGCACCGGTGGCAATAACACTGATTGAAATGTGAAAAACTAAACAAAAAATTTTGGAACTAAATAGGATAAATCTCTGAGATAATTGACTACACTACTCTATTTTTTAAATCCGTTTCATTATTGAAGGATTCAATATGTAAGGGTATATATGTGTGTATATATGTACACACACATACATATATAACATTTTATATGAGGAAGATATTCATAACATTCATAACTCATCCATTGCATGACAAATGTTAAGATAATAGAAATGAAACTATGTAAGATGCAATAAGTTTTCATCTTTTTTATTTACATTAACCGGAAAAGACCGCTCTGATTAGGAGCTATTTAAGCAGGCACCTAAGTGAGGTGACACCTAAAGGCACACAAATGACAGATTCAGTTTCGCAAATATCTACACAAAGGTAGCTCAAGCTAAGTGAAGGTTAGAATATGTTTGATGTATTCAAATTATGTTTTGAATATGGTTAGAATATGTTTGATGTGTTCAAAAAAAGCATAGCTAGAGAGGTAGCACCAGGAAAGAGGAGAGAACAGTGCAAATGGGGTAAAATGAAATCTAAGCAGTGACAGTGTGTGTCAGTGTCAGGGGAGAAACAGGGAGTAGAACAGGGCAGGGCTGGGTTGTGAACGAGTGAAAGCAAATGAGATTCCAGGTCAAATGGCAAAGCCCCTAAGAATTTGGAGCAGAGATATGATGATGTGACTTTATTCACATTTTCAGAGATTCACTCGTGTTCCTGTATATAGATTTTAAGAGACCAAAAGAAAAGCAGGATGATCGTTTGGGGTGCTATTGCTGTATTCTATGTGAAAAATGGTGTGCCTTTGACTAGGAAGTGGTGAAAAGTGGTTGTATTTTATATAGATTTCCAAGTTAAGAGCAAAATTTGTCAATACATCTTTGCAGGGATGTGAAAGAAGTGGAAATTCATAGATGACCTAAGGGTTTGGGGCATAACGACTCAAAAATAGAGTTGTCATTTACTGAACTTGGAAAGATAAGGGGAAATTTAGGAAAGGTCAAAATTTCTATTTTGGGCACAATAAGAATGATGTACCTATTAGATACAAAATTGAAGTTATCAAAGGACTACTTGAATATATTGCTCTGTAGTTTAGAGGTGAGATTCATCCTGGAAGAAAAAAATGAAGCTGTTATGATATAGCTGGTCTTTAAAACCCTGGGACTGAATGGAATAAGAGAAAGGGTATAGCTAACAGAGAAAGTTTTTGAGGCTTAGTTGAAAACTGAAGGCTGCAGTTGCAGAACCATCCACAAAGGTCACGGAGACAGTTAAGCAGGAAGGAGGAAGAGAGTGGGGCTGTAGAGATCAAGTGAACAAAAGTGTTGCAATAAGAAAGGAGTAAAGATTTGCAAAGATACTACGTGTAGTTTGAGCATAATGAAGCTGACAATTTAGTATTGGCTTTTCTGGTAACGTAGGAGCTGAAGACACATTGGAAAGTGTGCAAGAGTGACAGGAGGAACAGTCAATGAAGAGAGATGATAGAATAGCTTAGATAATAGACATTGTCAACATATTATTAGCTTTGCATTAGAACATGAACTAGTTATTCATGGTGTGAGCTTGAAAAAAGTTTAAGTAAAATTTTCATCATTTTTATTCTTGTTCTATTACAGTGTCTCAATACCCCCTGCCTTTGCCCTCCGCTGCGCCTTCCACCCCGTGTTCCCACACTGTTGTCCATGCCCGTGGGTCATTCATGCATGGTCTTTGTCTAGTCCCTTCCCCTTCTTTCCACCATTATCTCCCTCCCTCCTCCCCTCTGGTCACTTTCAGTCTGCTTCATGTTTCCATGGCTGCGATTCTGTTTTGTTTGTACAAGTTGAGCATTTGGGATATCTTTATTACATATTTGCTTAGGGAAGAAAGAGGTATAAAAATGTTTTTTAAGAAGTTTCATATTTATATCACTTGTGTGTACCTGTATGTTAATAGAGAAGTTGGAGATTTGTATAGTAAGCTGTTAACATTTTTGGTCATGAGGTAGAGGTGGTAGGGTAGGAGAGAAGAAGAGATAATTGGTTTTTTAATTGTTGTTTAATGTACCTTCATGTTTTCTGTCTGATTTTACGGCATCTGCATGGCTCTTCCACCTTCTAACAAAATCTAACATAGGTAAAATAGACTTAGAGACCAATTGTTTATGCAGTTCTTTATTCCATGCACAGATATTTAGTCAGCCAGGAAATACGCCAGGGATACAGCAACGAACAAAACAAACATGGTTCCTGTGTTCATGGAGCCTACGTTCTAGGGTGGTGGTTCTCAGCCTTGGCCGCATGGTACAAGTGATACAAATGAACAGTCTGGTTGCATAGGCCTTACCACAGAACAAATGATATGAGCTCTTGGGATGGAAGCTGGAACAGCTGTATTTTCTTAAAAAACTCCTTAAGCAATTACGCTGCACTGAAAGTTGAATATTGCCACTCAAAGAAATCCTTAGGGTTTGATGAATAACCTAATCCTGTAAAAACAGTATTTTAGAGAAAATACTGTTGTGGTAGTGACATGTAACAAAAAATTAGATTAGATGTCACTAAAAAAGTCCATTGTTAAGTCTCTTTTGGTTTTTGTCTATTTATACTTTGCTCTCTGTACACTAGTAAACAGATTGTATAAAATCACACTGTTATTAAAAATTATGTCAGTATAAACCATAGAATTATAGTCCTTTTACAATTTGATAAAGGTCATCAGTAACAAAATAACTACTACTTTATAAAAATTATATACCAAGCATTCATCATTTCTGAGGTTTGATAGCGGAAGTCTTCATAAAGCTCATCTTCTCAAACATTGCTTCTATTTATTTTTTTTCTCATTTACAAATAAACACACTTTATGCCAGATAGATGAGGGGACTCCAGAGAGGCCCTAGTGACATGCAGAAACCAAGAGGAATATCTAGGTTTCTGAGTAAAGTTGACCCTTGAGTAAAATGGGCTCGAACTCCGTGGGTCCACTTATAGACTTTTTTTTCCAGTAAATACTGTAAATGTATTTTATCTTCCTTATAATTTTCTTAACATTTTCCTTTCTTTAGCTTACTTTAAGAATACAGTATACAATATAATATACAAAATATGTTAGTCTACTGTGTGTTCTTGATGAGGCTTCTAGTCATTAGTGGTATATCAGTAGGTAAATTTAGGGGGAATCAAAACTTATACATGAATTTTTAACTGCGTGTGGGGGGGTCAGTCCCTGAAGCCCCAGCATCATTTGAGAGTCAAGTGTACTGTGTTTCTCTTCTGCCTACATAAGTTCCTAAGGATATATTCCTTTGTATTTCAACAAGTCATTACATATCTAATGATATTAGACTTAGTGTTGTGGCTGTGTTATTTTTTTTCACCAGTTTTGTTGTCTTTTTCCTCTCTTTACTAGCTTACTTTTTTGCCTTCTCACTTTTTCCTCTTCCTCTCTTCTTGCAAAGTTGAGATGCTCTACTTGTGTTTCTTTAATTTATTTTCCCAGCAAGATGGTCTTTGGCTGCTAGCCAGCCTGTACTTTCTGTGAAGGAGACAAGTGCTGTTTTTGCGTGCAATGTTGCTGTTTTCTGATCTGAAGTCAAACAGAGAGTATATCCAGCCAGCGTTTTTTCCAGCTCATCTGGATAGAGATGTTTCTTCCTCCCATTTCCTTCAGAAAGTGACTTTGAGCAAGCTCAGCCTGTGGCATTCAGCTGGACTTCGTGGCTGGGTCTGGATTTCTGGTTCAGACATGTGCTAATTTAATCTGCTGACCTTTATGCCTTACTTCCTCATTTTCTAAAAACACATAACATGTTCAAGAGTTTTCAATGTCTTGTGGTGTGAAGTGTTGTAGAATACATCCAAACAAAATCAAAGATATATGATCAAATAATACTATAGAATCTATGGAGAAATTAAGTAACAAATTAATATTTTAAAAATGTGCGTGATAATGGCCCTGGCTGGTGTGGCTCAGTGTTTTGAGCACTGGCCTGCGAACCAAAGAGTCTCTGATTCCCAGTCAGGGCACATGCCTGGGTTGCAGGCCAGGTCCCCAGTTGAGGGTGTGTAGAGGCAACCACACATTGATATTTCTCTCTCTCTCTCTCTTTCTGCCTCCCTTCCCCTGTTCCTAAAAATGAATAAATAAAATCTTTAAAAAAATGAACATGACAATGAAGAGCAATGGCCTGGGGACAAAGTGGCTTCACATAGTAACTTAATCAAAAGACAGAGTGTTTTTCCTTTTCAAGCTCTTTGTTTTGAGTAACTAACAATTTGAGTGCTGCCCAAAGCCCCTTGTAAAAAAATGGTTAAAAGCTATAAAGAAACAATGATAATGCAAACAAAACCATTTATGTGATTTCTCTGTGAATGGCTTTCTTTAATAGATATGTATACATATTTAACCTTTCAGTTAAGAGGGTATTAATCAGTACACACACTCTCTGGTTGTTGGTGGGCTGGTTCAGGGTAGAATCCACTGAAGAAGAAAGATCTTGGTCCTCAGCACCCTGTGTGCCAGCCCAGAAGCAGCACTGAAGAAGCTTCCATAGCATCTGCTTCAGACCCCTTAAAAATCAAGTGGGCTTGGATTTGGACGTTCTCAGTAGGAATGGTTACAGGATGATTGGATGATGGAGAGATGATGCTAGGCAGCTGATAGATCTTGCAGTTCGGCTGTGTTCCTAGATAGAAGCTGGGTTCATCTGATACCAGGGAAATGAAATTTCAGGAGACTGAAACTAAATCTGAATTTCTTTCTAGAAACTTTTTTTCAAGCCTTGAAACTCTTGGTTGCTCTAAGTCCAGAATATACAATAGATGACAACATTTTTCTTGTATGTAAGGTGTAGATGAATCTTCATATTAAAGATGGAAGCTGACTTTTTTCACCAGAAATGGTTTACAGAATCAACTTGCAGACACCTAACAGTCAGCAAACAAAGACAAGTATAAATATTTTCTTTTGTCGTTCTTAGATTCTTTGTTGTAAACTGCATGAAAGCAGGATGACATCTTTATCCTTCACAGTTGGCTAGAATAAGTATTCAAAAATATTTGAAGCATATTAAATATCCATTGATTTTTTTATGTTGTTAATCCCTGGAAAATGGCAAGCATTTTAATGGTATTTCAGCAAGACATGTACATGGAATAACTGAGACTTAAATTTTGACTCTGATGTAAAATGTATGCAGGGTGGGGCAAAAGAGGTTTACAGTCATTCATATGGAGAATAATACAGTACTTAAAAAATTACAATGAAGAATAAATTGTGTGTTTTGTGTACTCAGAGCTGTGGACCTGCTTTCTTACCACCCTTTATACAGGTGCATTACACTATCTGGGTACTAGTGAGTCTACATAAAACTCTTAATATCTACTTATGATGCTTGATCCATTAAGAAGCAATAAAGAATGGCTATGAAAACAACCTATGAATGTGAGGAATAGATATATAAAAGCTTACTGTTATTTAAAAGGAAATCTTTGATGAACATTTTGTAGCCTTACTGTATAGTTACCATTGGTTTGAATTGAACACACCAGTCTACTATGACGGAGAAGTCCTTATTTCTGCCCTTTCAACTTTGTCATCAGTGGTAAATCTTCCTTCTTAACCGCCAAACAATTAAAATATTTTTACTCTTTATGGTTCATTTGAAGTTAGTGGTTCTTTCTTTTTCATGATAATTATGACCTCCCTGACCAGTTACTGAACAATTACCATCGTCTCCAAGACCACAGTGCTTAAAAACATTTGCTCCCTTTTGAGGTTTTCTAAACTTGAGGACTTTCTGTCAGAGGGATCGAATCTTACACTCTGGCAATCTGATGTTCCTCTATTAATCTCGTTTTGGAGAATTCAACTCTCGTCATTGGGATAGTGAGCTCATGTCGACATTGCCCAGGTTCCATAATTGAGAACTGAAAATCTGGGATGTTGAGTAAACAAATAAACCAGTGAATTAAAGACCAAGGAAATTTTTGAGAGGAAAACAAGTTAGTTCTAAGAACACAGGTTATTGAACCCAACACAGTGCATGCTATACAGTCTCCTTTTTAAGAACATTTTCAAAGATTAAAAAAAAAATAAACCTAAAGAGAGACCTTGCTCTAGAAAAGAAATAGCTCCAATAAGAAATCTATCCCTGGGCTGCAATTTTCTCTTTTTCAGTAGTGAGAATAGAATGCTTTCTGTGCAGTTCAGTGTCCTGAATGGAAGGGAACCTGAACTAAGAGCATTACCTAGAGCAGAAGAGGATGGTACTGCAGTGGCTTATAAAGACTATAATTCTTAATAAATAATCACTTCTTTATTTTGTATT